>CAUYRH010085613.1:0-11702 GCA_963574655.1 Perodicticus potto
GGGGTCTTGGGGCCTTGGTGTGTGCCACACCTTTTGGGGGCAAAACACGATTGTAAGAGGGACTTTACCCAACAAATGCAACCAGTGTAACATGGTTTCTTGTACCCTCAATGAATCCCCAACAATAAAAAAGAAAAAAAAATAGTGACCTCATGGTAGGAGTCTTCACGTACATTTTACCTTTTAATCATTTGTATGCATTACTTTGCTTAAAATTAGGTAGATAAATATAGGTAGATGGATAATTAGAAAGAAAGCAAATAAACTAAAGAACAATATGATCACATTTAAACAATTCAAATCAATTATGAAGTTTTGTTCAATCCTCTGCTCTCAAATTACTCACAAGGGCGTTTGACTCTGTAAGGTTCATAAACAGAGTGCAATTTACCCAAGGAAAAGCAATTGCTGCTTTTAAGCCAAAGCCCCGACTATCTAGGGAGTTGCCTTTAGGAATTAACCAGAACAAAATCCTGATTAAAGAACTAATTGGCTTGTCTACTAATTAAAAGAAAAACAAGGTACATTTCTCTACTCAGGACACAGAGTGATAAAAACCAGAGGTTTTTAAAACTACCTCTAAGAAGATGTTTAAATCACTGACAATAAAATTTAACAAGGTGAAGCCTACAAGAAAGGACGACAGGAACGGACAAGGTTCTAGTCTGAGCATTCAGAGTCTGGCATCCACAAGGCAGGTATGTTCTTTATATGCCTATGTAAGTCTCGGTTCTCATGATTTACTTTCTGGTAATAAACTCTGTGCTACATAAGATTATTTAGCAGTTTTACCTGGTACCACCTTGATTATATAAAGTTTGGGGCTTATCCCCATTAAATTATATATTCTGTAAGTGTTTGTTTAAAAACAGAATAATCAATGTTTAGAAGACTACATTAAAATTTTAAAAAACAAAGTAAGATTTCTTGTTACTGATTTCCACTTTCACAATCATCCAAAACAAAATCGTTTCTCTAATATCAATATAAATTGACTACATTGATTTAGTTTTAACACAAAGCGTCAAGCACCCCACTCTTAATAAACCAAATTTTAACAATAAATTCTCCAGACCAATAGGGAACAGTTTTACCACTAGGAATATTTGACATTACCTGGGGACATTTTTGGTTGTCACAGTTTGTAGTTCGGGACGTTACTAGCATCTAGTGGATTCTAGTGGGTAATGTCTACAGATTCCACTAAACATCCTAGCATGTCCAGGACAGCCTTCCACAACACAGAATCATCCACTTAAAAATGGTATTGCTTCCAAGGTGAAGAACTCCACTGTAGACAAACCTTTTCACAAGTTCCAAGTCTATTCATCTGTAAAATGTAGATAATCATATCTGCTTTGTAGCTTTTGTCATGAGAACTAGAGGCAGCATATATAAATACATAGGAGGAACTTTCCAAGTGTCAATAATTATTATCATTATTATTAATAATTTGCATTTTGTGACAGGGGTAATTCCAAAGTGCTAATTACAAAAGCCATTTTTACTTACAACTATCTAGAGAATAATTTCCATGAATTACTTGTTAGAATTACCAAAAGAGCTACAAAATATTTTGAGAGTAACAGTTATTTTCCCATCTGAAAGAGCCAGATGAGAGTTGTCGAGGACAGTAGGAGTACCCCTCAGGGGCGAGGGTAGCATGGTCTAATGATTCAGATTAAAATGAGCCTAGAGGACACAGCACCAATATCACTGGCCCTAGAAAATTCATCTTCCTTTTTTGATTCACATCGATTGTCTTTGCAGTAGAGCGACGTTGAGAATTGTGCTGAGCCTTGGTTCATGAGAGTACCCTAGACTTCTTTCTAATCTTATGTCAAAATAATAGCTCTACACTTTAAAGATTTTCTCTATGTATAAGAACGCATGGAATGTCACAACATATTGAGCTGGGTACTTCAGCTAGTCATGTGGTGTTTTGCTTCAGGAAGGTCACTACATCCATATTTAATCCTTGCCTACCATGATTATTTTCCCAAAGAGTACATAATGTAGCTAATATGTCATTCTTTTGGAGAACAGAATAGCCAATAGCATAACTAGGTGCCAAACATGTGCTAAGTCCTTTCTGGTCACCATTGTATTTAATCCTCAAAACAGCCACAGGTCCTAGTATAATGTGCTGCTTAATGTGCCCTTAAAACAGGGAACCCTGTTTTATCTGATATCAGCACCTGAGAGCTAAATCACCTGGCAACACTGCTTCAGAACAGGAGGAATATTAGTTGAATCAACACTTTTGGAAATTCTACCCACGGGATAAATGGAGAGAAGGCACAAAAAGAGCAGAAACTACTTAAAGAATTGTCTTTCCATCAGAAACAGGAATACTGGAGAAGCACTTACACCAGGCACAGGTAGAGCTACCCAGAGGCTCTCTCATGCCTTTCTACAGCATAATTTGTGGATGTTAATCATGAAGTCCACTGTCATCACTTTACCTCTTAAAAGACATATTTGGGGAATTACTTGCATCTGTTCCTTCCAAGAGCATGCAGGTATAAGAAAAAGAGTTTTTCTCCAGTTTCAAAAATGCTAAATGTTAAAAATGACAAAAAGTTAAAATCTGATTTTCTTCCACAGAAAATAATCTTTTAAAATGACATTTAAACAATAAATCTCTGAAATTACAAGTAAATTATATGAGTCACAAGAAAATAATGAGGAATAAATAAATTTATGTTGTGTTTTTTAATGTCACTTAAAGAATTTGTTCACAAACCAAAATGTCAATCACGAAACAGTAATGCAGGAACTGCCAACTCAGCCTAATCCAGACTCTCTCTCAAACCCAGAATGAGACACTAGTCACATAAATCTACATGGATGTCCACATACACATGACAATGGAAATGCTTATGAATGACATCAAACAAGATGCAAAAGTACCAGACCGAAGTCTAAAGGCTTTACCACTATTTATCAATAGTCCTGGATCCATACCTTTCTATCTATGTTCATATGAACCAGACACATAGTTAATTTCCTATTCTATAGCATAATAGTAATAATAACTAGATTGCCTAACACACATGGTATCTGTGAGGCTTAAATGAAATCCTCCATTTAACTTGTTTTTAGCTTAAAATGCTTCTATGACATGCAGTGCCTATAAATAATGCCCAAACTCCATATCCCAGCCCCCAATACCCTCAATTCCTCCATCTACCTGCCTGCTTCTCATATCTCACTCTCTCCCATCCAGCCACTCCTGTTGTCTCCCTCTGCCTATATATAATCACACCTCTGCCTTTTGCTAAACCTGCATACTCATCCTAGAATGTTTTTCCAAGTCATCCTATTTCCATATTTGGAAAACCAAAATATCATCTTCGTAAAATAGGATCACTTTCCTTTCCTTGTTTCCTTCCTTTCCCTTCTACTCCAGTAGAATTGAGCACTCACTGTCTACACCCTATCTCTATGCTCTTCTACAGACATTGTTGCATTACTTATATTTTCCTACATTTTTGTATGTTTGTTTCTCCTGCTAGATATGCATAGCTTGACAATCGTTCTGTGCTGTAACCTTATATCTTGTTTCACTCTCCCCCTAAGGGACCTTCCTCAGACACACACTGGCCACATCCAGTGTGGCATAACTGCATTTCAAAGGAAAGCTCAGATGATCACGTAAATTATGAGGCAGAAGCAAATGAAATCATGTAGATCTATAACTAAGGGACTAAACTGACTTCCTTCCACCATTTTAAGTCCTTCCACTAGAAACCTAAACTGGGACCAAGGCTGGGCCTCCCTAGGATCCAGAGGAACCTGAGCAAAGACAGATGGAGCATTCACATCTGCTGTGGCCAACAAGTGTGAAGGTCAAGGTCGATTTTTTTTTTTGAGACAGAGTCTCACTATGTGGTCCTCGGTACAGTGCCGTCACATCACAGCTCACAGCAACCTCAAAATCTTGGGCTTAAGCGATTCTCTTGCCTCAGCCTACCAAGTAGCTGGGACTACAGGCGCCCACCACAAGATAGAGCTATTTTTTTGTTGCAGTTGTCATTTTTGTTTAGCTGGCCCGGGCTGGGCTCAAACCTGCTTGCCTTGGTGTATATGACCAACGCCCTACCTACTGAGCTACATGTGCTGAGCCTCAATTATTTAATACTAGGCCAAGAATGTCCATTTAGTGGCAAGAACCATCATTTTTAATACATCATAAATAAATGAATAGTTTTAAGGTTTGGACTGATAATTGAGTAGAAAACAGTGCTATATTTTATTATACATTCAACTTCATTTTTATGTAAATTCATTATACACAATCTCTGTTTTTTTTCCTTAAAGGGAGAAAACGAAAGTGAAAAGAAATGTCTCAAAACCAAAATGATTCCAGTCACATCTGAAGAGTCACACACCAAAATACAAGGTCAGAACGCAATCTGTAGAAAAAAAATAAATGCCAAAAAGTGAAATACATATTTCTCTAAAATGTGTTGTCCTATGAAAGCTTTGTCCTTGACTAGACGAATTATCTAGGGTCACGCTGAGACTACTTGAAGATCTTAATATTTATGAAAACATTACTTCTTCAGTCAGTCATTCATCAGTTCAACAGACACTTTTTGATGACCTACCACCTGCTGGAGGTGCACTGGTGGACAATAGGGGCCAAGTCTGTGCCAAGTGGAGAAAACGAAACAAATCGTAGATAAGTGAATACATAATAAACAAAGCAATCTTAGACAATGTAAAAGTTATAAGGACAAGAGAATGGTTCTGGATTGTACACATTCGGCGCTCACACCTCTGCTCCCTCCCCCTGAACTCTCCCCATTAGAAACCCCATCTCCTCCTAAGGCTAACACGCTCCTACACTCGTTTTCACCTGGATGATTCCAAATCTGTTTCAGACCAACTTCTGTTTTAAGACCTTGTCCACTATTTTCCAACTAACCAGTAGACATACAGAACTGTATGTTCTGCTACAGAGAGCATGTTTAAAACTGAATTCCTTCCTCCATAGTCTAATGGTTAGGGAAAAATAAATAGAACTGAATTCCTGATCTTCTCCTTCCAAGAAGCTCCCTCTCCTGATTTACTTCTATCCCTGACACTTTCCTTCTTTCCATCTCCCAAGCTCCAAATCTCACTAATGTTTTATTTCTCTATCTGATATATGCTGAAAAGGAATTAGTCACCGAATCTCCTTTCACAGTGACCCTCATTTTCCAATCCCAGCGATATCATCTTGGTTCAGGCCCTTATCACTAGCTTGTGCTACACTACTCCCAGCCTCTCTAATCTAAGTGGTCACTTGTGCTTAGATTCGAGTTCTATTTCACCCTCTTTCCATTTTATCCAGCCCAAAAACTAGTAGCAGATTTTCCATGAACTATCACTTCGATCTTATACCTCCGTTCAAGAACCTTAAGTGGGTCCACCTAAAACACAAAATCTGTGGACCGAAGTTCTAAATTCCTCCACCTTTGTAGAATCTAATGTGATCTATTCCTGGGCCCAATCTTAGGCCCTCTCTCCTACTTCTCCTCAGTATGGATGCTATGCTCTAAACAAGAAAATACAAAAATGAGAAGGGAATCATTAGAACAGAATGTGCTTGTGTTAAACAATTAAAACATAAAATGGTTGCCATAGAACTAGAACAAATGCTTTGCTTTTCGTCTGTTAGTCTGCATATGATGATTTTGTAATGACTTTCTGTTTGCATTTAAACAAATATTTGAACTGAGGCACAATTAAGTTTTTACTAGCCAGAATTTCTCTTCTCTATAGAGGGGAAAAAACAAGAAATACACAAAAATTACAGGCAAGACTTTAAATAAAAGATAACCACAAGAGAGATCTTAAATAAACAAATTGCTATTAGGGAATATTCCCTTAATCAAAAGCACTACTCTGAACAAATGGCTCCCTCTTATTCTACTTAGCTATTCCTGTTTAAAAGAAAAGGAAAGGATCTATGTGAAGAAAATCACTGAATTTTACAGAGAGATGTGAAATAAACTTAAATAATTGTAGGGAAATAATGTGTTTCCACTTGGGAGGATAATATTTTGAAGATATTGATTTTTTCCTAAGTGAATTTATATTTATACTTTTATAACTCCTCTCTACTTACTTACACAATCTAATTTTTAAAAAACAAAGGGAAGAAAATTCACTTTAGTTTCTGTTACTTTATTTATTTTTAAGAGTATCTCGTGTTTTTACTATTCAAATTAGAATGTAGAGAATACTTACTCGGTCTTATACAGACTAGGTGATTTTTCACTATTATCTTTCTTCTGCATTTTCATCGAATCCAGAAAGAAAGGAAGACAGTATCTCCAAAATAAATTGTCAGCATTTACTTACCTGAATGAAAGAAAAAAATAAGTTAACATTCTGCAATGTTTTTCAAGATGAATTTAATATAATATTACTTCCTAAGTGATGACTAAAACCTGGCTATTCAATTGTTAGATTATCTGATTTTAAAATACTTAGTATAATGTAAGAATGAAATTTTTCTGTGCAAAGAAAAATAAAAGTCCACATATATGAAACTTCCACAAATAATAAAAATAATATACCAAGAGGATAAGTAAAAAATATGAACTTCTATTAACAATAGAAGACCATTATCCAATTTCCAAACTATTTTAAAAAGAGAAAGCCCTTATGCAAGTCAAACACAATTCTTTACTGCATATACTAAGATGTGATTAGCAAATGAAGTATGGAGGAAAAGAGAAACATTCTACAGTAGAAACAAGATCTACATGTGCCAAGAAAAAGCAAAAAATTTAAAAAAAAAGAAATAGTCACAGAATTATCAAGATAATTCAAACTACAATTCTGTTTTACTATGAGTTACTTTATAATAGTTATGGTTTAAGTCTATATTTCTTTGCACAGAAAAATACAGTCTTAATAGCATAAAACCGAGGGTCACATGTTTGGAATGGCAAGTTTATTCTTGTCTTTGTTACACTTTTTTTCAAAGTGTATCTGTAAGCTTAAATTTTTCATAGCTGGTAATAAAAAACTCTTTTGTGAAAGTTTCATTAAACAGAGGAGCTATTTGAGTGTGAAGAAAAAATAGCATCCTTCAATCTGCAGACTTAGCATGTCTTCAAAGGTTTTAATAGGAATAACCATCATATTTAAGATATTTTGTCTTGAAAAAGCAAAATTATTAGTGTTTAAAGATAGTCTCTGATATATGCTTGGTATTTTTGTGTTCTTCACTTCAAAATTTGCAGGTGCAATGTCATAAAATCTGCAGATGTTGATTTCTGATTATAGAATTCTTATCTTCTGCAAAGCATGGTTTAATTTATATCTGCCATGGAAATGAAGAATGGAGCAGATTTTGGATTCGAATAAAGATAACTTACTAATGTCCTCTTTTGATTACAACCATCTTTCTAAGGCTTCTACTTCATTTATGTTACATTAAAATGCTTCCTTAAACAAATGTTTTGGTCCCCAGAGAGGATATGAAAATGACTTATCTAGTGGTTTATGATGCTTTAAAGTGTCCTTATTTGTGTGGAAATGAGTTACATTTGAATACCTACAGCTAGTATGATGTGGTGGGCAACATCACCCACATAATAACCACCCAAATGCCTCCATGCCCTAATCTCTAACATTCATGAATATGTTACCTTACATAGAAAAAAATCAATGCTGATGTTATTAAATTAAGGATCTTAAGATGGGAAGATTATTATGGATTATTAAGGTAACCACAATGTAATCAAGGGGTCCTTACAAAGCAAGAGATTCAAAGGCAGAAAAAGGAAATGGAATGAGGAAAGCAGAGGTTAAATTGTGGCACTGTGGGCATGGAGGAAGGAACTAAAACCCAAGGAAGACAGGTAACCTGTAGAAGCTGGAAAAGAAAAGAAAATGGATTCTCTCCTTAAGTTTCAAGAAGGAATCCAGCCCTTCTAGTACAGTCTCCAGGTGCTGAGCTGTGTGCACAGTCACCATCCTACATGCAAAGTGCAGAGAGTGCCTCGCTGGAGAGACAGAGGAAAGTGCAGCTACATCAGCTAAAAGAAGTTAGGCATAGAAAACATTCCCTGTTTTAAATATTGACTAGAAGACCATTTTAGACTTCTGACATCCAGAACTGTAAGAGAATAGATAGCGTTGCTTTAAGTGATTAGATTTGTGGTAATTTGTTACAGCAGCAATAGAAAACTAATACATATGGCCTTAAAATGTCCCAGCTTTCAATATAAAATGTAACCATTTTAAAAGTGAAACTGAGTTTTACAATAAACAATCATGTTATACATGTTTTACATTTATAGTAAAAGCCCTATATTATACCCAAAAAAGAGAGCATATTAGAGTTTAACATCCCAGAATTTAAATCATAACTCTGCTACTTTCTAGCTTTAGTCAAAACCTTTAACATCTCTGAATTTCAGTTTGCTCATGTATAAAATAAGGATAATACTATCGTCAGTCTTAGGTTGATGCGTGAGAAATAAATTAGTGAATATCTGTAGAGCATTGAGCATGGGGGTTAGTAAATGCATTGTTGACTGAAGGCACAGCAACAGCATAAAGGAAGACCACACATGGCCTCCAGAACTACCGAGAGGCCACTCAGCTCCACAAATTGCTGCCTCCTGGGGATGAGGGCCCAGTGCTGCCAGATGTTCCAGCTTATCTAAAAAGACTAGAACAATTTTGATTTTAAAAGTTCTTGATTCTTAAATATTGAGGGTTTTTAATGTTTCAATATTCCCTTTTTCATGTCACTGAGTAAAAAACTTAATATTTGTCAAATTTATGCCACAAGATCATTTTGTCACCCCTCACCAGCCACATTCAATGCCCAGTGAATTGTTCATATTTATAAATATTGACATCCCCACACAAAATTCTGAATCTGGCACTGTTTTTATATTTATCCTCTACTCTTTCCTGCCTCTTTACTCATGACCTTCAATCCCAGTATTGGGTTTGACTAAAAAGGAGGCAGATCTCTGAGCCTTCTGTGCCAAAAAGCTTTCCACAGCTAAAACCTTTGGCTTTCAAGTTTGGCATAATTCCAGGTCTACAGGGTACCCCAGGCCTCACCCAGGCCCCCATCATCTCTCCAAACTGACCCACCATGCATCTCAGCCAACTCTCAGTCTGGACGACAATCTAGAAAGCAAAAGACTATTCTAGAACTAACACTGCTGTACAGAAACAAAGCCCATATGTTTAGGAAGTGAGGTGGGGAGGGAATCCCAGCTTGTTTAAATGGGAAGCCACTCACTCTTCAGTTCTTAGCAATAAGAATCAGCACATGGAATTTAGCTTGTCTCACATGGAATAGAAAAGTAACCAGACCATCTATCTACTGGAATTTAATTTTCAAAAATCAGCAAATGCTTCCCCATGCAAGACCAGCCAGTTTGACTGTAGGCGAGGGAAGGATGTAAGGCTAAGTTTAGTACAGTACTTCACTCCCCGTAGCTGTCCCTGCTATTAATTAGCCAGAAGATAAGGTGGGGATATAGAAACAAACAAAAACAAATGTATAACTTTTTTTGTATGCTAGAACTACTCTAGCATATTTCACTGCTTCATCCAAATAAATTGTCTTATATGGTAAATAATAAGAGTAAACAAATGAAAGTATTCTTTCAAAAGGAAACCTGATATGATGAGGCCAAAGAATGAAAAGTGAATAAACTTGACACGTAAAAGTTTCTACAAACTTAGTTTAGAAGAAAGAAAACTACAATGTGCTTTCTGGTTTAAAATAATGAAAACAAATCCCTAACCACGCAGATCTGGCAAGGTGCAGAGTTGTTATAAGGCTACCTTCAGTGGCAGGGGCTCCTCATAAGAAAACTTACAGACAACTGGAACTGAAAATCCATTCAAGGGGCTGGAGGCAGCCAAGGGACTAATTATCTCACTCATAGTGACTATGGCTTCATTTCTCATGATGACTATATTTTCTCTGTGCATCTATCCTAGACTGTTCACACTCCCATCTACTCATTTCCCAGTCCAAATCCCAGAGAGAATAGTATGTCTGACTTAGATAACTGCCACTGTTCTCTTTGGACAGAGCCCTCATAGCATCTCAGGGTCACCAGCCAGCTGTGGACAGGTTGCCCTCTTGGGGTCAGGTGCTGGGCCACGGGCACCATCAGTAACCAGTCCTACATGCAGGGCACAGAGGCTGCCTTGCTGAAGAGGAAGAGGACAGTAGAGCTATGTCAGCTAAAAGAAGTTAAGCATACAAAACACACCCTATTTTAAACATTGAATAGAAAACCAGACTGACTGATAAAATTACTGTTATTACCTGTTTTAGGAACTAAAACTTAAGAGACTCTAACCAATGAGATAGGGTGAGTTTTTTCCTTTAATGCCGATTTTTTTGTAATTTGCATGATTTGAGTATATTTGCATAATTCAATTAAACCCTGTGCTTTTTGGCTTCTTTCTGCCAAATATCGCGGACTTGTGGGAATTCGCAGTGTACTTCCCTTGTTCCTGAGACTCTGTTAGGTAGATGGAAGCTCATTCCCCATGTGTCAGTGCTAAACAGACCGGAAAGAGTTAAGAGATCTTTCTAAAAAAGAAGAAGAAGATGCAATTTGCCCTAGTCTGGCTGGTGGAACATTTTGAGTTTATATTGCATTTTTCTCAAATGGAGTCTTTATCTAATACTCACAGAAATCCTTGGAACAAAACTATTTTTCATTTTATGGATGAGAAAACATCATAGAAAAGTGACTTATCCAGCATCACCCAAAGAAACAGTGATGTAAGGATCACAGCTCTCTATTCAGTACCCAGCACTAATAACTCACCGCATTCCTTAATACCTATACGTAAAATGTATTTTCTAGTTGGATTATTCTCGATAAAAATGTCCCTGAAACCAGGCATGGCATTGAGAGAGGACAGGATCCTCCCATCAAGACACAATACTAAAGCTATCTCGGAGAGATTCATATCCTTTTCGGTTTGTTGATTTGTTCATTCCTTTATGTGGGATGATGTATCCTAAAGTCAGAATCTCCCTGACCCTAAAGACACCTTCAGTATTTCACAGCACTTCAAGGCTTATCTGGAGGACATCTGAGGTCTGACCCTGTGCAAGGCCCCCTTTATGCCTGCCTTAGTGCAGCCTCCTTCACAGCAGCTGAAACTGACCGGAGAGGCTCCTGAACACTTCCAGCCATAGGGGCCTTCCTTGCTTCACAAAGCAATGTATTTTGCTATTAGACAAGTTCTTAGAATGTTTGGGGGTTTTATTTTTCTGTTTTATAAATTCCATTGGTGGGTCTTCTTCTGCCTTCTAGAATATATGAAATAAATCTATTTTCTATATAACAACCCTTCAAAGAATTTGAAATAGCTATTAGGTCACTAGTTAATATTCAATACTTTGGGGAGGGGGGGAAGAGCATAAATTCCTTAAACCATTCCTCATAAGGGATGCCTTCCAAAGATCCTATCTCCTCTGTGTCTTTCTCCTGTGGACTTTTTCTGGATTCACATATATTTCCTTTTTTTTTTTATTATTATTTTTTATTGAGTCATAGCTGTGTACAATAATTCAGTCATGGGGTACAGTGTGTGGGCTTCACATACAATCGGAGATATTTTTATCAACCTGATTGATATAACATTCATGAGATTTTCTCATTTACTATGTGAAAACATTTTTGATCCGTATTTAGAAG
>CAUYRH010085614.1:0-44064 GCA_963574655.1 Perodicticus potto
TGGAAGGGACCGTATTCATTTGTTTCCTGGCCAAGGAACCCATACACCTATATATACCCTGAGGCTAGAGGCCTAGAGGAGGAGACGGGGAAAGACCGGGAGAGGAACGGAAAGAGCATCTCTCTCCCCACTTGAAATCTCTCCCCCTACCAGGAGCTTTGGTGTTTTCTGTATTCTTTTCTGTAAATCAATTCTGTCTTACCACGGAGCGGTGGGGGGGGCGGAAATAATGTAATGAATAATAATAAAATACATATATTTAAAAAAAAAAAAAGAAGTCTCCTCAGCTGAATATCTACATTCATTATTTATAACTTTTGTTTTTCACATGACTTCAGGACACAATTTAGCTCAGCTTTCTGAAACTATGTGGGAAGGACCCCGTTTTCTTCAGTTTCCAATAAGATGCTCCTTGTTTCATCTCAGCCTTCACCGGCATTGCCTTTAACTTTCCCGTTTCTACTGACGGTCTATTCATGATGATTAAGTATTCTTGAAGATGTTATATCTGCTCTCTGTCATACTCCTTACTTCTGAGTCCTCCCTAGGGAAGTTGATGACGTCCACATTTCTACTAACCATCTGTTCTGGAGAAGACAGGGCTTTCTACTATTTCCACAGAATTCTTTTAGCTTTTGCCCATTGCCCAATCCAAGTCACTTTTACAATTTTAGGTATTTGTGAAAAAGAGTCTGTTCTTGCCTCATGCCTAGTTTGGGTGATTTTCTAGCTATCTTTGGTGTTTCATAGCTTATAGAAGCATCACTCTGAACTGTATTTGTCTCATAACACATTCTCCCTGTGTCTACATTTATTTCTCTTTTTTATACAGATAGCAGTTATACTGGCTTACAGGCCCATCCTGCTTCAGAATGACCACATCTTAACTAGTTACGCTGGCCATGACCCTATTTCTATATACAGTCACATCCTGAGGTACTGGGGATTAGGACTTTGACAAATGAACTTGGAGGGGACACAATTTAACCCATAACAGCGTTGTTTCTAAAAACAATGTATTTTAAAAACTGATTTTACAAAATGTATTCTTCTTAAGTTAGTATAAAATTTTGAAATGTCAGATATCATAAACACTACTGGGCATATTGTAGGAATAGAAGGTGTTGGTTACTTAAAAGCTTTGATTATTTGATGATCTAGATAGGGTGGCCTTGCAGAAAATTGAAAATTGATAACATATAACTTAAAGCTTTAGCTTCAAGTCATCAGGCCATGGATTCATACCAGTCAGTGGTCTGTGAGGAATTTGGTCTTCCAGCAGGAGGTGAGCAGTAGGCGAGAGAGCAAAGCTTCGTTTGTATTTACAGCTGATCCCCATCCTCACATCAGCACCTGAGATTTACCTCCTATCAGATCAAGGGCAGCATTAGATTCACATAGGAGCACAGACCCTACTATAAACTGTGCATGCAAGTTTAATGTCCCCCTCTGTTGTTTGTGGAAAAATTGTCTTCCACAATTAGTGAAACTGGTCCCTGGTGTGAAAAAGGTTGGAGCCTTCCAACAGAAAGGTAAAAAAGGATATCTCAAAGCACTCCTCTCTCATACAGCTGAACATGACTTTCCTTTAGCTTTAGGCCTTGATTCCTAATAAAAAACATTGATCCTAAGACCAGGAGCTTTCACATTTTCTTACTAGTCACAGGACACCATGGAGTCTATTAGCCTCAGATTTTTTCAGTATTTTTAGTGTAATGTCCTAAGATGCTCTGGCTGCTTTATTCCTGTTGATTTTCTTTTCTTTTGGTATTATTTCTTTTTGTTTTTCTATTTTTGAGACCGAGTCTCACTCTGTCATCCTGAGTAGAGTGCCATGGCTTCATCGTCGTTTGCAGCAACCTCAAACTCCTGGGTTCAAGAGATCCTCTTGCTTCAGCCTCCCAAGTAGCTGGGACTACAGGCATGAGCCACTGTGATGGCTAGTTTTTTTTTTTTTTTTAATTTTTAGTAGAGATGTGATCTCATTCCTATTGATTTTCAAATTTACCTTTAGACTGAAGTAAACATTTCTTATCATTTTGTTCAGCTGATTCAGAAACAATCGACACTGATCATGAGGTATTGCCTTGGTCCAGAGGGTCAAGGATCAGAATTTAGAAATGACAGAATTTGGGGTTTTCTAGGCTTAATGCTATTCAGAGGTTTGGTGATTACACATGTTTGTGAATAGTCTTCCCACATTACAAAATGTGTTCACATTCCTCATGGGCTTTGATTCTCACATCTACCTAGTAACTGTCGTTTCCATTTTCCAGGTAAGGAAGGTGACTCATATCAGTGATCACACAGTTCATGTGCCCTTTGAGTCATCTGGTGAGAAGGGAATTGATTGTCTCTAAGATAGTTGGGGAAATGTCATGTGATGAAGCATTCTTCTCAGACTTCAGTCTTGGAGATCTTTTTCTAGTTGAAGCCTTTCTTTGTCAAGTGCAAGTTCAATTGTGCTCTTGGATGGAGACATGGAATTCTTCAAACCTCTAGAAAGGTGATTCACCACCTACATAGCAGTGAGTCATCTTGACTCTGGGTTACATGGAAGTACAGTTTCCTACCCTGGAGATCTGGGGCTGGATGATTCCTTGTAGTAAGGGCTGTCCTGTGCAATAGAATATTTAACAGCATTCTTGGCCTCTACCCACTAGATGCTAGTAGCACCCCATAGGACAATAAAAAGTCCTCAGATATTGTCAGATGTTCCCTTGATCGGGGCAGGGTGGAGAATCACCCACTTTTGATAACCACTGCATTAAAGAACTGGAGGGCACGCCTATGGTTGTCTTCCATGCACAAAGTCTTGCTTGCAGTTCCAACTTTGAAATAGATGTGATTTAAAGACCAGATAGTAAAACATTGAGAATTTTCTATATTTATTAACATCTTGAATATGAATGAGTGGTTTTTTACTTATAAAGTTGAATATTCTCAAAATTTCTCTTGAGGTTAAAAAAGGAGTCATGAGCACATAAGAGTTTCAAGATGTAAGATTATAAGTTTTTTTATTTTTACGTAAATTTTTTTTTTCTTAGAGAAGTTTTAGGTTTACCAAAAAATTGAGTGTCAAGTATGGAAAGTTTCCCATATAAATAAGCCTTCACTTAACTTGCATGATAAGCTTTTGTATGGAAGCTGTGACTTTAAACAAAGTGCTGTGTAATGAATAAGGCAATTAATATAAACAAGAATCAAATTCTTGGGCATGTTTCTGGTCACAAAAACATCAATGAACTTCTAAATAAAGACAAAAGCACTTCTAACATTAAAAGTTGAAATAGAGTGGCGCCTGTGGCTCAAAGGAGTAGGGCACCGGCCCCATATGCCAGAGGTGGTGGGTTCAAACCCAGCCCTGGCCAAAAACTGCAAAAAAAAAAAAAAGTTGAAATAAATGAAATAATTGTGAGCTATATATACATTTTGAAGAAAGATTGGCCAAGACGGCAGGATTGCTTGGAGACAGGCGTTCAAGGCCATCCTGAGCAAGAGTGAGACCCAGTCTCTACTAAACAGAAAAATTAACCAGGTGCAGTGGCACACAACTGCAGTCCCTGCTACTGGGGAGAAGGATCAATTGAGCCCAGGAATTGGAGTGAACTATGATCATACCACTGCACTCTAGCCTGGGTGATAAGTGAGACTCTGTCTCCAACAACAAAAACAAACAAAAAACAAAAACAGAGATGAGTAAAAGCCAGTAAGGTCATTATTTACTCAGCCTATCCCAGCAGCTTGGGTGCAAGACCACATAACCATGGCCAAGACACTGTTCCATCAAGGGCACACTCACACATACTCACTTGGAGGGGCACAGTTCAGACGTGCCACTGAACCTAATATGCACACTTTGGGGGATGTGATAGGAAGCCAGAGTACCCAGAGGAAGCCCAGGCAGACATGAAGAATTTGTGCACAGATTGATTCCTGCTTGGAATCAATGGTTTTTCTCATCAAGGTTATAATAAAAGGTCTTTGAACAAAAATGACATCATTCCAGGACCTGCTGTACTCCACTGCCATTCCCCAACACCAATCCCCCTGCCACTAACATCTCTTACTAGTGTGATACGTTGCTATAATGATGAGTCAATATTGATGCAGTATTGTTAGCTAAAGTTCATAGCTTACGTGAAGGCTCACTGTTTGTGTTTTACATTTTGTGTTTTGACAAATGTAGAATGACAAGGATTCACTATTTTATTAATAGTATCATACAGACCAATTCCATGGCCCTAAACATCCTCTGTCCTCCTCCTCTTTATCCCTCTGTCTCCCCTAACCTGTGGGAACCACTGAACTTTTTGCTACCGCCCTTGTTTGCCTTCTCCAGAATGTCACGTAATGGAATCCTGCGGTAGGTAGCCTTTTCCCATTGATTCCTTCACTCAGCAGTGTGCATCTAAGTAAGCTTCCTCCGTGTCTGTTCATAACTTGCTAGCTAATTTCTTTTTTTATCACTTAATACTTTTGCATTGTATGGATGTACCGCAGTTTGTTCATTGACCTAGGGAAGCGCATTTTGGTGGCTTCCAAGTTTTGGCAGTTATGAATAAAGCTTCTATGAACATCTGCGTGCAGATGTTTTTGTGAACTTAAGTTCTGAACTCATCTGGCAAATACCAAGGAGCAGTGTTCTGCCAAATCATATGGCAAGGGTATGTATAGTTTTTGTTATAAAACTGCCAAGCTGTCTTCCAAAGTGACTGCACCGTTTTGCAGTCCTGCCAGCACTCAATGAGGGTTCCTGTTTCTCTACACCTTTACCGGAGTTTGCTCCTGTCACTATTTTGGATTTTAGCTACGCTAACAGGTATGCAGTGATAAGTTATTGCTGTTTTAATTTGCAATTCGCTGATGACATGGGACATGGGGTACCTTTGCACATGCTCTGTATATGTTTCTGTTAAGGTCTTTTGCCTGTCTTTAAAATTATGTTGTTTTCTTATTGTTAGGTTTTAAGAGTTCTTTATATATTTTTGAATACCACTCCTTTATCAGATATGTGTTTTGCAAATATTTTCTCACAGTCTGTGGCTTGTATTTTCATTCTCCTACCAGTGTGCTTGTGGAATAGAAATTTGTAATTTTAATTAGGTCCAACTTCAGGTTTTTTTCTTTTTTATGGATAATGCTTTTGATATTGTAAGATGCCATTGCCACATTTTTTTCACCTTTTTTTTCCCTTCACATGTTTTTCTGCTTCCTGCAGACCTTACTGTTAGCAACTGAGATTTTATATAACTATTTAAAATAAATGTGATTCAGTGCAGAGTTATATTTGCATATTAGTCTGGTGAGAGGCAGTTTCATAGAGTCACAGGAATACCAGACATCTCTAGGTTTGAATCCAGGCTCCATTGTGATTCTGAACAAATGATTTAATCTTTTTGGACTGTAATACATCAAATACCTGCGATACCAGATACGTGCTAGGTTGCTGATATGTGGCTGTTGTGGTACTGAGACTCTTCTTAAAGAATCAAGGCATCCAAAGAACTCCACTGTTGTTATTTGATAGCCACTGAGGCTCCAGTCAACTGCTAGAGATACCACGTGGCCAAAAGGTGAACTGAATAATACCAGTGTTTTTCAACTAGTGGAAGTGCTGTCATTGTGGCATATAGTAGCAGAATATGTAAGTTTTAGAATTTTCCAAGAACTTATTTTTGCAATTTTCACGTCCACTTGCTTGTCTTCTGAGTCCTGCTGTCTCAACTGCATTACCCTGCTAGTTGCATAATGAAAGTGATCCTGGGTAATAGCAAATCATTTCCACCAGCCAATGTTTTTGAGGCACTTCCGTTTGTCTGTTCTGTTTGCAAGACATGAAGTTCTATTGCAGTACCTCTTAAACCAGCTGTGATGAAAGACTAGTTTTGATTTTTGTTTTAATTGATATTTGTCAAGGACGGACACTTTTGTAAATTTACAAAAAAGAAATTCAAGTCATAACATAAAATTTTTAAAAATGATACAAACCCAAGGGTGTTTTGATTTATTATTAGATTCAACAGACGTGAAATTATCCTGTCAAGTTGGTCTAAAGGTTTCTAAATGTTTACCCACCGGCATTGCATTTATCTCTTTATGCAGACTGGTGATGAGAAACAGTTTGCGGCTTGCTCTAGTCAGGACTGCATTTGGAGAAGCAGTGATCTTTTCTAGCCATCATTTCCCCGAGCAAAATTTTATTCAGAAGCAGAAATGATCTTGCCATTTGTAACGGAGGGCATGATGTAAAGTTCGGAATGTGAGAATGTCATGGGCACTCTGGGTTTGAAAGCTCAGAGGATAGTCAGCTTGCACATTAGGTTTTCTTTTTTCTTTTCCCCCTTTTTTTAGAGAGATGGGGCCACGCTCTTGCTCAGGCTGGTATTGAAACCCTGAGCTCAAGGGGTTCCACCTGCGTCAGCCTCCTGGGGTGCTGGGATTATTAGGTGTGAGCCACCGCACCTGACCCTTGCACATTAGGTTTTCTTGACACACTCCAGGGACCCCTTTTACCTTGTTGCTGTTTAAAAAAAAAGGTGATGCAGGATTCCGTTCCTCTTACATCCCTCTTTCCCAGTATACATATCCTCATACCGCCCAAATGCTTTAATTGGTAAGACATAAAATGAAAATGCTATTTAGATAAACTTTAGTTTAAGTTAAAATTCAGTGATTTTTTTTTTTAGTTGTAAGATGTCAAGGTTATATAGATAATGAGTTATTTTCAAATGTTAATTTGTTGACACTGCTGTATTGCGTAAGTCAATTATTCCTTTTTCTAATTATTTAATTATCCCCAAACAAGATCCATGGTGCCCCTCACATCGTCACCTCTGTCTAGGGAGTGAGAATAACCAGTGGGAAAAGCCATCCATCATTAGTGGATGTTTGTCTGGTTTCTTCTCCTTTTCTCATAATAAAATGTAGAGAAAGGATGTGGACAGCTGAGAGCAAAGGCAATTTCTACTCAAGAGTGTTTTGAACTTAACGGGTAGATTTTTGTGCCTTTCAGAAGAGGTGACAGGGAGATCCCCGGGCACATTTGTGCCTCTTGGGTGGTGGCTCATCAGCCCAGTGCGTGCTGTGCTCTCCCTTACACAGCCCTGAGTTTGGATTGGTTTTGCTACCATTTGAGACAGATTTCTGGCTCGCTTCATCGTTTTATTTTGTAACTTAAAAAAAAATGGTCCTAAGAGAATATTCTTGTTGTATAATTAGAAAAAAAGAGGACTCTGAAAAACAAACCATTTGCTCTTTATTTTATGGATCACACGAAGTAACCATGTAATGGGTCGTGGGATATTCAGGACTGGTAATTGGATCAGCCCTGAGGATTGCTCAATTCTGTAATCACATTCTCCTGATAAATCCGGCCTATCTCTTTCAATATGTCATCTGTTTGACATAGCAGAAAATCAACTCAGAAAGTATGTTGAACTAGCATGAATCTCTTATCTCCATCAGAATAAAATCTTACCTAGGAATGGGGGGAGCTGTCTAGGTCCATTGGAAGTGCTGTAGCGAATACCATGGACCTGGTGGATTATAAACATCAAAAATTTATTTTTCATAATTATAGAGGATGGAAATTCCAAGATGAAGTTGCTAGCAGATACGGCATCTGGCGAAGGCCCGTTCCTCATAGATGATGCCTTCTCACTGTGTCTCATGCGGCAAAGAACCTCTCAGGCTTCTTTTATAAGGGTACTGCCCTGTTTATGAGGGCTCCGTTCCAGTGACCTAATCCCCTCCAAAGAGCCTTCTATTACCAGCACTTGGGGTAGATTTCAACAGACGATTTTTGGGAGGATGCAGACATCCAGACCATAGCTGGCCATTTGTTTATGTGAAGTCATGTGTGGTTCAGTCTTTCCCAGCACTGTGACCTCCTGCAAAAAGCAGTGTGGTGCAGGGCTGAGATCATGGCTTTGAAGCCGAAGTGAAATTGGATCAAAAATTCAGCTCCATCCCAATACAATGGTGACTTTTGAGAGGATGGTAAGAGAAGATATAGTGAATAATATTGAGGCCCTACTAGGTGCCAGGCTCCATGCCTAGATACTTTGCATATATTGTCTCATTTTATCCTTACTCCTTTCAATGTTGAAATATTTTCCCCCAAAAGGACTAAAATAATAAGTGATCAATTAATTGGCCTAAGGTGCAGTGGTACTCAGGGGTAGAGCTTGGCTTTTGGTTCTAGATCCTGTAGAGCCATGGTGGACAGAATAAAACGCTCTCCACCCCAGAGATACCCACATTGGAATATCTGGATCCTGTGGATTACATGGCAAAGAAGAATTAAAGTTGCAGAAGGAATGAGGTCTGCTAGTCAGCTAGCCTCAAAATAGAATACCATCCTGGCTTATTCGGGTGAGCTCAGTGGATCAAAGGGGTCATTAAAACTGAAAGCAGGAGGTAAGAGTGATGTGATGTGAGAAAGACTTAACTCTTGCTGGCTTTGAAAATGTTCAGAGGAGGAAGGAGTCCTTGAGTCAAAGAATGCAGCCTCTGGAGCCTCCTTAAAGGAACAAGTCAAACCCTTCCAGCACCATGATTTTGGCCTAGGGAGGCCCATTTCTGTCTTCTGGCCCATAGAACTGTAAGATAATACGTCTGTGTTATGTAAGCCACTACATTCGTGGTCATTTGTTATAGCCTGCACAGAAAACTAGCACGATAGCCATGTTTCCCAAGTTCTTTACCTTAAACTACACAGCTGCTTGCAAGAAGGTTCAAAGGGTGACAGTGAGAGACGGGGCCTCGGCTGACTTTGCTGGTTGCTCTTAAGGAGCAGGAAGGAAGGTAAACATTCTGAATTGCACCTCTGTCAATGTGCTAAAACATAATAATTTGAGATTTTGGGGTCCTAACCTTCAAAGGTTATCACGGGCTATTCATCAATGTCTCTCTCCCTTAATCCATCAATTCACAAGCAAGTTTTAAATGTTTGTTGTGTATCTAGTAACTCCATGACTTTTAAAAATGTTTTTGAAAATAAGCTTTAGGTTGCAGATATTGAGACCCAGACGTGATTTGGTCTGGAGATTTCTCTTGGCACAGATTTGGCACACACCTGCTAATTGCTGCCTGTAGCCTGCAGGGTAAAGTTGGGCATGACCTTGAGGGTCTAAAGGGATCTAAGAGAAAGGGAGCTGTACTTCACTGATTCCCCAAAATAATAGAGCACAGGGAACATCAGCTGTAGAGGAAAGATTAACAGCTTCTTGCAGGAGAATGTTTTTGTGCTTTATACAAAGTAAAATCACATCGAAACTACTCCAGGTTACTGTTCTGTGAAAGGCAAAGGACAGAATTATAGAAAGCTACTTTGCTGAATAAGGTGACATGTATTATATCATGCATTTTTATAGCCGAATTGTTCATTTTTATGGGTTTAGTATTTTTTTCAACATACAAGTATTTGGGATGAGATTTTTTTTTTCCTATAGGAAAGTGGAAAGGATTAATTAAGTTTATAATTGCTGAATATAAAAATTAATAGAAATTTTAACAAAAGTGAAACCATAACAGAATTTAAATTCATTGTCATTTCTCCTCATAACTTCATCTTAAACAGTTGATATTAATGAAGAATAAACTTTAAAACCTTTACTTTTGTTGTAGCTCCTAGCATAATATCTGGCAATGAGTAAGTTCTCAGGGAATATTTGTCAGATGAATGAAGGGCAAATGAATGAATGGCTTGGTGTAGTAATTATTATCTTTTTTCCAGTATGAATATTTCAGATTTCTATTAGATATTGATATCCAAATATAAAAAATTCATACAAAAATAACGCCTAATGTCATACATGTCATGTTTCTGCTTCGATTGAAGATTTCATAAGCAAGTGCTTACCACCATGAATATTTATAAATGGGGAACATATTGGTGCAGTGATTATTCTTTAGTATAGACCTAACTGAAAACGTGGTAACTGGAGTGCAGTCAAACCCTGAAATGCATGCTTCTGAAAATTCAGAGCTTAAAAATATGTATTATTAACTTTCAGGTTTACATACTGGGTTTATATATTGTGCTTCTGCTTCCGCTCCCTGGTATATGTGGACGGTGTGCTTTATTTAGCAAATCAGAACCGCTTTGTGAGAGGGCTGAGTCTATTTTTAGTAATCGTAGAGAATCATCTACATATTCGGTTCTCAATACACTTCAACAAACAATGGTGGGATAAGTCCTCATAATCTATCAACGAAACCATGTTTTCTGTTAGAAAAATCAAAGTTGATCTGGTGAAAGCATTGCTTCGTATTAGTTGTACCTTAGAACTATGAACACCCAAATCATTTTATCTCAGGAAGACAAGTGGCTTATTGTTGGGTCGCATCCAGGGTGGACTTGGTATCTTGGTATTTATTATATGTTGGTGGTGGTGTCCTTTTGGGCAAGGATGTGAAGGAATTAACTTCTTCTTTGGATGACAGGTATCACTTTAGGGCTAGCTACTCCCTTAACACTGTGGATGCCTTCCTACAGTTTTGTATATTGGGTACTACAGCATTGATTGTAACTTACAATAATGACAGCCAACACCTCTGAGAATTGTCTGTATTTCTATTACACATAAAGGCAGGTGCTTTTTATTCATTATTAATTTGAATTTTATTGAATGCTTTCACATAACTTTCCTCATTTAACTATTGTTTAAATAATGCTAGAATGTAGTTCAGTGTAGTTCACCTTCAGTGTTGGCTTTCATGCTCATACTTTTAACACTTTTTTCCCCTTTTCCTTAACTTTTATTACAGTAATGTCCGGACATTAGCACTTCCTCTTTACTAATAATAAAAGATCTAATACATTTTGAGAATTTTTAGAAGATTTGAATCCATTCATTTGGACTTTCAAAAAAGAATATATTAAGTCTAAGAATAAAGCAAGCATAAAATTGTCTCCGTCTTGCAGTACACTGTGTGAAAGGTACACTTGATAGTCAGCATGGGAGAAGACCTTTCTTTCCTTATCCCTTTTACTGGCTGTTGCAGAAGATGTGGGGTTCACTGCAGGCCCAGACTGCCTGACGTCAGATACAGTGAGAAGCAGGACAGAACCGTTTATGGAACCCCATGACCCAGGGGAGTGGCCAGGTTGACCGTCACCCCTCAGTCTTTCTAAAAACTTGGTGAAGTTTGATTCCAGATTACCATTTTCAAAAGGTGGTTTCAAAAAACTGTGTGGAAGGAACCTGAAATCAAACGGGAAAGATATTTTCACTCTGCGGGAGTTAATTAAAGATAGTTTAGTATGTTTCTCATCTTAACAATCCTAAATGGATTATGCAAGCTGTTGCCTGTGTCATCACGGCAGTTACTATTGCACTCAGCGAAGCAGCATTCAATATTGAATGAGCAGGTGTTATGGACAGTTCAAATAATACTCGATGCAGCAAAGCATGGTGGTTCCTGATATATCCCTTGAATGCTTTCGGGTCTATGCTGAACTTTGAATCTTGCTTTGTGGTTGCATGACCTTGTTCACATGGGCAAAGAAACTCTCTGCACTGTATACAGAAGGTGTAACTTTGTTTTTCTGTTTCTCTGCAGTCCTTCATGAAGCTTCTTTCACTGTACATGCAGTGCCTGTGCACGTATGTGTGTGTACGTATATATACATTTACATATATACACACATATGTATAAATATATATGTGTATATATTTTAAACTAGTTCTACCCTTTTTGCTTCTCAGTGTGTTGTACCATATGGTGTATAGCATCCTGCCAAAAGATAAAAATATTTCTAGAACATATGAAATCACCAGTTAGCTGAAGAAGGGTAAAGACTTTTGACCGAAGCATTTGTGACACTGATCTATTTGCAGGCAATAGTGCATGGCATAATACCCACACTTTTAAAAAGAGGACATATTTTTAAAGTTAAAATGACTCTTCCTTTTTAAGGGAAAGAATCCAAAAATAGAGTCTTTGAAAATTTTATTTTTCTACAGAAATTTATTCAAAACAGTGTTTTCTTTCTATATTGAAATTCTCCATATCCATTTATGGAACTTGCCCCTTTTGTTTTAATCTCTAGAGTGATCAGACAGTTTGGCTCTTTAAGTTTTCAAAAGAAGAGACCTTGGAGATGAAACTTGCTGCAGGTGGATGGTGCCTTTGGGTCAGAGATAACATAGGTTGGGCCTTTTAACGAATAAAGATAGGTATAGAAAGTCCCTAGGGTCTGTGCAATAAGATTGTAATCACAATGTGATTCAGGCTGTTTCTTCTTCATAGAGAAGTAATAAAGGGTCTGCAAGTGACCCATGACATACCTGATTGAATTCCTTACATTTTACTTATTTTAGGTCTCAAGTAGGCTTGTGTTCCTTTGTGCCACATTGGGTATTATTTTCAACTATTGAATTAACCAAAAATGGAGAAAAACTAAAGTAGTAAAGTGGTTAATTTCCTACCCAAGGATTGAGTATATTTTTACTAGAGGGATAAACTATTATGTAGAGTAAATCATGCTGCTGGGAAGTCTCTGGACCACAGCTCTGTAAACAGCGCCTGTGTTATATGCCAAAATGTGACCTTACTTTTCATGTCTCCACTAATTATGATTGTTCATTCTCTTTTATATTTAATCACTGCTCATAATTTTTTTTTTTTTTTAACAACATGACCCCACCTGGGCTTAGTTTTTATGGATTGGGTCTATAATAGAAAGTATTTCTTACCCCACTTATTTCTAACTTCATGGATGAAACCCCAATACAGAAGATAAATGAACAATTGAAACGCATCCATATATATTTAGTATAAATTTTATGTGACATAGGAGCCTTCAGGCAGGAAGATTCCAAAAGCAATAGGAAATTCTGTATATTTTTATAAAAAGTTTGATAAAAAGTGGATAATTGTGCAGAGGTATTATTGAAGCAAGGGGGCATGATCCCATGGTGATATGGGGGGGGGGGTACTTAGCAAGCCCTACTCAGATTCTTCTTGGTATCACTGTGTCTTTGAGCATAAGAATATCGTTTCCTCTGGGTACAGGGAAGGTTCCTCTGGAATGAAAGTCTTATGGCTTACTTTACAGGAAGGCCAGTGAAATCTTAAGACCTGCTTTGGGGGAGAAGATGAGAGAGACTTTCCTGTTTCTGCTGTTTTCGCAACTGCCAAGGTGCCACCTTTGGGGGTATGCTGTCCAGAACCCCATCACTGGCTGCAGTACATCTTATTAATGACTCTTCTCATTTTATGTTTATTACTTTTTTATAAAAAGGAATGCATGAATGAAGAGTCTCAAGCTCTCCCTTTATATACTAGGGCAAGAGGGCTTGGAAGTATTTGAGGACGGCGTTCAAATTTGTAGGACGTCTCATGACAAATTTAAAATAATGATAGATTATTTAACCCTAAAAAAATAGGTTGTTCTTTATTTGTCAACATCTTCAAGCAAAGTTTTGTAACTGAACTTAGGATATGCATAGGTTTGTTGGCAAATCCACATCCCTCCTTAAAACAGATAGTTTTTAGTAAAAGGAAAAATGAGAAATGTGCAGAGACACTGTTTCTACCACAGGATGACTTTAGAAAAGGACGAACAGTTTGGCTGTGTCTACAGCGTACTCCTTGTGGGGTCTCTGAAGTGTTGGTGAGATCAAATAAGAAAGAATCTGTGACAGTAAGTGATTTTCTTTTCCAACTGCTGCTTCCAAGCCTTCGTCAGAATGTTAATAGTTACGCCAGGTCAAGAAAATAACTAAGAATAGTTCTCCTTCTTGACAGAGAAAAACTAGGACCCTGATGTTTGTGAAATATGCAATAACAGATTTTCCACAGCAGAGGGAATGGCATGATAACATTTGCCACCAACTTTCTCTGAGCCTCAATTTTGTGATCAATAAGTGAGGAACGTGGACTAGATAATCGCTTTGGAATGATAAGATTCTATAAGGTCATTACCATTCTCAAAATGACTCCCCCAAACGCATACGTCTCAGCTACATGGAATGTCCAAGTCCTCAAACATACTGTGCCTTTTTCTTACCCCATTGCAAAACCCATCTTTCTGCCATTTTAGAAAGATGGGTGCCTTTCTTGCATTTTCCTAGCTCTATCCCAGGAAAAGTTGACTGTCTCTTCCCCTAGCACCTCAGAATTCACATCACAATGTAGTATAATTATCTATTAGTATATATCGGTCCCCCAGCCAGTGTGTCAGCAGGTGGCAAGAGAATCAGGGTCTGCTTTTTATTCATCTCAATGTCCTTAGCACATAGAAAAATGTGTGGCACATTGTATGTCATCAACAAGTAGTACATTAATAATTTAACAAGAGCTGTCCTTAAACAGGATCGAATAAATGGGAAACAAAGGTTGTGGACAATTTTCTTTATAGTTGGTGGTTGATGAAATGCTGAGAACCCCGACCCACAGTTACAGGACTCGGGGCTTCAGAGGTCAGAGCTAAGTTGGTTATTGGGATTTCCTTTTTGGCCACTTGTTGAACAACAACAGTTTCAAGAACTCACATATCAGGATCCCAAGACCCCGAATCCCAGAGTGAGTTCAGGGCCATGAGAAACATCTCATTTCTGAGCACTGAGAACAATTTTGTTTCTAAGGACTAGAGGAATTTTTTT
Organism: Perodicticus potto; assembly: GCA_963574655.1. Classification (NCBI taxonomy): domain Eukaryota; kingdom Metazoa; phylum Chordata; class Mammalia; order Primates; family Lorisidae; genus Perodicticus; species Perodicticus potto. The sequence continues at coordinate 14,616 of CAUYRH010085614.1, forward strand.
TTCCTTAATTTTTAAATAGGATTGGGTAAGGATACTTGGTACTCTAATCAGAAACAGAAACTCAGAGATCAGATTGGAACTCAGTTCAGAGACAAACAAGAAGGCCATTTATAAAAACAAATTGGATGAAACTCTTCTTATAAAAAAGAAACAGAAAAGATGAAGTATTTAACCATCCATATTTACACTTGTTTAGAATATGGCAGAGTGATTAAGAGCAGAAGAAGCAGATAGATAGAATCAGAAAGATAAGGAAGGGTGTGAATACTAGCTCACCTACTTAGGTGAGGTACGACTTCCCCAAAGTTATCTTACCTCTGAGGATAGAAGAGGTTTTGGAAGGGTTTCCTTGCCCAGCCTTGAAGGAAAGCAGATACATACTATTCACTAAAAGCTTAACTGAGCTTCTACAATATGGAAAACCCTGAGGCAAGTAGAAAGTGGAATAAGCTCCAATTTCGGCCACTAACAAGGTTATAGCTGAGTTAGGAAGACATGTATAAATAGGTCCCAATCTTCCAGTGTTCACACTTCCATGCTCTATTAATTCAAGATTGCTTAACACTTATATTTGTAAGTGTTTTCGCACTTAGTTTGTTTCACATGAGTCCATAAGGTTGTGACTTAACACTGGTAGAGTGGAGGCTACTGGTGTCAACTGTTACTATTGACAAGACTTTTCCAACAATCGTCAAACCAAAAGAAAGGGACTGTTCCACCCAAATAACCATTTCTCATTTCCATTAGCTTTTCCCTATGTGTGTTCCTTTCTGTTCAAGTCAAGAAATATTTATTGGCTACCTACTGTAAGCATGTTATATTAGCTGTTGGTTACACAGAACTGAAAGTCAGTTTCTGTTCTCAAGGAACCCAAAATCTGTGCAGATGTATGAATAATCTAGCAATTCCATCATAGGAGGGCAGGAGAGAAGGAAGGAGTGACAATGAATTAGGCATGTGGGCTGAGTGAATATGCTTGTTCTGATATTGACTTTGGCAACTGTACACATGGACAACAGAAAGCTGAGGCTGGGCATGGGACCTAGGAGTCTTTTACTTTGGAATTTTCCAAACTGCAATTAGGAGGGAAGATCCTTTTTATCTGATGCTCTGAAGTTGTAAAGATGCAAAGCTGGATATGGCTAACAGCCAATTGCCCCATCTTGAGAGCAGTAAGTCTGTATTAGAAGAAATTAAAGTTAATAGAAAAAATAATAAAAAGGATAGTTGAAGATCATCCTTATTCATTTATTCATTAATAAATATTTATTGAGTGTCTAATATGCAACAGGCATTGTTTCAGATGCTTAGGAGATACCAGAGAATAAACCAAAAAAAAAAAAACCCCAAAAAACCAAACAAACAAAAAACCACCTCACTTTAGTCATGGAGTTCATATTATAAGCAGATAGTAATTTGAAAATATAATAAGTAAGTACATTATTTATCATATTAGGATATGTGCTGTGGAAAAAATAAAGTAGGGTAAGAAAGCTCTAGAGTTTGTAAGTGGTGCTAGTGGTAATTTTATATAGCATGGTAAGGTTAGTTCTCATCGTTGAGATAAAATCTGAGCGGCTCGGCGCCTGTGGCTCAGCAGGCTAAGGCGCCAGCCATGTACACCTGAGCTGGCGGTTTTGAATCCAGCCCAGGCCCACCAAACAACGACGGCTGCAACCAAAAAATGGCCGGGCGTTGTGGCGGGCACCTGCAGTCCCAGCTACTAGGGAGGCGGAGGCAAGAGGCTCGCTTAAGCCCAGGAATTGGAGGTTGCTGTGAGCTGTGGTGCCACAGCACTCTATCCAGGGTGAAAGCTTGAGGCTCTGTCTCAAAAAAAAAAAAAAAAAGGTAAAATCTGAGCAAGGAACTAAGGGAGGTGAAAGAAGACGGGCTGTCAGTGGAAAGAACATTCCAGTGAGAGGACAGTAAGGTGAGTAGGGAAGAGGTGGGAAGAGCACCTCTGAAGTCCCGGAGGCCAGTGTTGAGGGAGTGGAGTGAAGGTTGTGGAAAGTTGTTGAAAATCAGGTAAGAAAAGTAATAAGAGGCCAGATTCTGAAGGTCCTTGAAGATGACTGAGGCTTTGGCCTTTATTCCTAGTGGGAGTGGGAACCATTGAAGGAATAGAAATAGAAAGTCGGGCAATCTGATTTTTGTTCTGAAACTGTCACTGTGGCTGCTGTGGAGAGGGCAGGGTGGAAGGCAGACACCTGTAAGAAGGTCAAATTTTGAAGGGAATGTTTTGGGAAAATCCTAGGAGAGAATGGAAAAACCACTCCTCAAACTGAGAGGGAACTAAGAGGCCTAAGCGTGACTCAGACAAGTCCAGCTTGACGAGTTAGATGATTTTATCAGAGGTTACTTACAAGGGAATTTGCTCCTGGGCATGAAAGGAATTTCTTCTCCTGGACCCTTCTTGCATGCACAGACCACATCTGCCCACCCTATGCTGTTGCCTTAAATGTCTTCCCAGTGCGAGTTTTTACACTGTTGTTCACAGTGAAACTAATCATGCAGGGTCGGTGCCATCATCTGACGCTGTCATGCACCCGTATTACGTTAATGGTTCTATGGTTTTCCTTTAGGTGGGTATTTTAGTATGACAGTTTGCTAACAGGTGCTATAGGATAACCAAAGCACCTCTAAAGCAGTCAGAGTTTTTCTGAGCAGCTATTTCTGGAAAAAAGGTGCTGGGACACCCAGGGAAGTGCTGGGCACTTCCTGTTCCCCTCAGAAGTTATCTTGGCTCCTGCAGAGTCTGCATTTTAACCATTTTGCCAGCACTTCAGGCCAGCACAGTGTTTCTGTTACGTGGTGGGGAACCTGCATTTTTCCCTTAGGTAGAACCAAGAGGATTTCCTGAATGAGAGAAGTTAGACAAGGCGAAGGTTCGTAGTCTGAGTGTCTGGAGGATGGGGCTGCTCTGAGCCCATGTTGAGAACTGCAAATGGATGGGGAAGGAGCACAATCCTCCGTGATGGTCGTGACAGATTTGAGGTTTCCAACCGACAGCTACGTGGAGATGTGCTGAGGGCGGTTGGATATTTGGGTCTCCAGTTGAGGAGTGAGGTCTGGATTGGAGATAGAAATTTGTGGGTCACTGGCACATGTGTAGAGAATTAAGGAGGGTAGATGCGATTAAGCGGGTGCAGTAGAGATGTGAAAGTACCGAGGACCCAGGACAGCCTTGGGACACTCACACATTCAGAAGTCAGATGAAAGACATCTGAACTGGGACAGCCAGTGAAGTAGGAGGGCGACCCCAGGGCCGTGGGATCCAAGAAGAAGAAAGCGTGTCAAGAAGCACACGCCGATGGGAGGTCAGGTACACTGAGGGCTCAGGAATGACTGTTGAGCAAGGAGATTGCTGGTGTCTGAACAAGACAAGCTTCTGTGGAGAAGTAGAAACCTATTTGGAGGAGGCTGTGTAGAAAATGGGAGGAGTGAAATAAAAGGTGGTAATTGTTAGTTGGCCGAACTAACGCCATCTTGGAAAGCCATTCTGTGAGACTCTGTCACAGGTGGACGTAACTCAGATCAGAGAGACGTGCCGCTGGCTCATCCTGGCGCTGGCCCAATTACAGACCCACTCACCTGCGAGAAGTGTGCTGACTCTCTGATAAGAAGAGCAACAGGACAGTCCCAGTAATGAGATGGCATCTTTGACGTCCCCATGAGAACAACATTTTGGTGGTCCTTGATAGAAACCAGCTCCCCCTCAGCTAGCTACCAGCCTTTCTCGCTAATGGCCCCCCAACATCCTTTAGATCTTAGCCCACTGGCACCCAGTGTTAAAATAAATGCTGTCACCTTTGTTACACTTTGGTCCTGAGTGTTCTGATCTGCTTCTTTTCCGTTTTTACTTATCAGTAACTACAGATAAATCTTTCAAAAAGTTTTACTGGAGAGGGAAACAGAAAAATGGGGCAATGGCTGGTGGGAGATGTGTAAGCAAGGGCAAGGCATACACACACAGACGCACACTCATATTTACATGTACCTACACATACACAGAGGGTGCCAAAACATGTATACACATTTTAAGAAAGGAAAAATGCGTATTAATTATAACACTCAGTTTATACTGATAACATTTGTTATCTTGTATTTTGTATCTTGTCTTGTAACTGCAGAAGCCAACCACTCATTTGAATATTACATATTCCCATAGGGTGTGTGTGTTGTGTGTGGTATGTGTAAAGAAATTACAGGAAATTGGCTCACATAATTATGGAGACGGACAAGTCAAAAATCTGTAGGGCTGGCAGCAGCCTGGGGCCTCAGAGCAGAGCCAGTCCTCAGTTCAAGGGTGAAGGCCATCAGCTGTAGAATTCTTCCTGCTCTTGGGAAAACGGAAGGGGTCCATCTTTTTGTTCTACTCAGGCCTTCAGCTGTCGGATGAGGCTTACTCACATCCTGGTGGGCAATCTGCTTTATTTACAGCCCACTGATTTATTAGACGCTAATTTCATTCTAAAACCCCTTTGCAGAAACTTCCAGACTAATGTTTAACCAACTATCTGCGCTGTGTGGCCCAAAGAAGTCGATATATCAAAATAACCTTCACCTATGGGATCGTGTGCGCGAGAGGAGGGGCGGGACAGAGGCCTGGACTATACTTCCTTAAAACGGGATGGGGCAGTGAAGGCAGGACCGCGTGCTGGTCAGTGGCTGACCGTGGTGCCGAGGGTCTGTGAGAGTTCTCTTGAGATTACTTCAATTGTCTTGTGAAGTAGGAAGCAAGGTCATCTGAGGAGAGCGAATACAGGGGATTAGGTCTTACGAGTTTGAGAACAGGAGAGAAAGTGTGAGATAGTTGTCCAGGAATGTAGAAGAGTGAGTGGGAAGGGAAATGATTACTGGGCAGGATTCAGGTCACCCCGGGTTTGAGAGCATTCATTTTAAGGGAGGTTAACAGGCAGGCTGGTGTATTTCTCCATCCAGGTTCAGCTGCACAGGCTGTGTGGAGAGGACAGAGTGTCACACTAGTGGACTTACGGTTTTGCCCTTGAACTCTGTGGAGAACGAGAGGAACAAGATGGGAAGGAGAGAGCTAGGGGGTGAAAATGGTGATTGACTGATGGGAAGGAGAGAGCTAGGGGATGAGGATGGTGATTGGCTGTGGAGAAGCTGGGGAACAGGCTGTTCACCCGGAGGCGGAAGGGCTGGGAGAAGGTGGGGGGTATCGAAAGGTCCCACTGGCACCCATTCTAGTTCCTGCCACCTCTGACCTCAGTGATGTGAGTACATTCCCTAACATAGCACACGTAGGGTTTTGTTACTTGGAGGTGAAAGAATTCTGCCAATTTTGGCAAAAACTATAAAGAGAAAAAAAAGGTGGGTACTTAACTGGCAAAATGTCTAGTGGTCAGTCAGGTGTTTCAACTCGCACGATGTTTCAGAATTATGATCAAAGTGTATAATTTTTAAAAGAAGCTCGTTTCCTACTCCTGAGAATCTGAACCAGTTGAAAGGAGGACACTGTTTTCAGAACGCCCTGCATGCTCACCCTGGGTTGAGAACTGTAGTTCGAAACCCTCTCAACTGAAGTCTTTTATGACAGTTGCAAATTATTTATATGCTGCAAATTAACTTTTGAATTAAGTGATCAGCTATTGTTTGGATTATGTCTTCATGCAACTGGGATATTTGTGGGGGGAGAAAAAGTGTTCAGATTTCCCCTGGATGGCTTTTATAGCTCCAGCAGCCAGCCGTGGGTAGGCCAGCATGGAGTGCCGCCCCTCCCAACCCCCCACCCCCTGCATGCGTGATGGCCACCTCTCTCCAGGAACTGGCCGTGGGGCTTTTATTGATGTTATTGTTTGTTTTATGTTTATTATGGTGAGTATATTGGTTTTAGATTTATGGTTCAGTGGTTTTATACTTTATGGTAGATGAATACTTTATTGCAAATTAAGTCTCCTTAAATAATCAGTGTGTTAAGTATGCCCCCCTTTTAATAGGAATTTATAGCACAGCAGTGGAAAATACTGGAAAGAGCTTTGATCTGCCTGTCAGCAGAGCTGTGCTCCAGTTCTGTTCCCACCACCTCTTAGCCCTGAAATTCTAGGCAAGCTCCTCATCCTCTCTGCTTCAGAGTCCTCCTCTGTAAAATGAGGGGCCAGAATTGGTGCTCCAGGGTTTAGTGCAATGCAAATACTCTATGATTGAAAAAAAGTTTCTTTTTTTGTCCAAATTATTTTTCTCATTTAGAGGTGTGATATTTTTTGGTTTCAGGGCAGTCTGCTGGTCTCATCTATGATTTGGGAACCCCCTCACTCCCCACTTGTGATGAAAGGCGAAGACATTACTTCTCTCTCTCACACACACACATACACACACAATGTAACTGAAAAAACTAAATGATAACAAGGGAGAGGAATGCTGAGAACATTAGGGCTTGCTTGACTGCAGAAAGGAAGGAGCAAGCCCTGTTGGTCCCTGTTGTTCTGGGAAGACTTGAGGAAGATGGTGGCACCTGACTCTGTGCGTGGGATGAGCTGGATCTCAGTTTCCAGGGAGAGCAGGGCTTTCCTGTGAGTGTTCAGCTGGGTTTGGGGCCTGAAGGTGGAGGCGTGGGCAGAGGTATGGAGTTGGGGATGTCCAAGGTCCATTTGGAGGAAGGGAAAACTGATCAGTTGGCCTTGAGGAGCAGAAGAAAAGGCTGGAACTTCAGAAAGCATGGATGCTAAACCACAGGGCAGCGTGTGATGTTGCTGTGAAGTGTAATAGATGGGAGTACATCAAGTTTCCATGTTATATTTTTATGAAATGTTGAATAATTAAATTTAATGGGGAGTGGAGACCGGCTGGACTAAAATATCTTTAGGAAAAGATGGAATATAAAATGGAGTTTGTGCATCCTTGAAGGACATGAGGAGGTTAGTGTGCTGGTCATCAGCTTCTGGGCTTTCAGCTTACATGGACTTTATTGATTTTTTTTTCTAAAATTGGTAGTCCAAGAACATGTGTGGGTGCCAAGAGTCTTTCTTACCTCATCTTTCACAATCTTTAGACTCCCACTGAGAATCTCTTTACTTGGGGAGAAAACTGAAGAGTCAAATATGTATGTTGGTCACAATTTTTTAAATCAAGGAACCCTCCTATCCTTTCCCATAGATTTCTTGAAGGGATTACATTCCAATAAACTTTACTTTTAAAGTTTAATAATAATATATCAAAATGGGCAATGCATTTTTTGTTTGGCTCAATTGAGTGCAAATACTGATTGTATAACTTAATGATGATTTAGCCCAGAAGTATATTTTTAACAGAGTACCTTGGTCACATGCTTAAAAAAAATTCAGTTTAAATACTCATAGTATTGTTACAGAGATGTATTCTGGGGTGATCTATAAAAGAATGGTATGTAGATAATAATCCTGGGCAACTAATCTCGTAGGTTGTGGTTAAATTGGAAAATCTACCAGGAATTAGAACCACTCAAAGGTAGGTGATTTTTTTCACTGAGAGCTCTGCTTTGTTTGGTTTGGTTTGCTGCAGTTTTATTTGGTTCTTTTAATGGTTAATTCAAACAGGATATGCCTAAAAGTAGGAAAACTTGGCTCATTGTAGTGTCTCACGCCTGTAATCCTAGCTCTCTGTGAGGCTGGCAGTTGAGCTCAGGAGTTTGAGACCAGCCTGAGCAAGAGCAAGACTCCATCTCTACTAAAACTAGAAAAATTACCCAGGTGTAGTGGTGCATGCCTGTAGTCTCAGCTACTCAGGAGGCTGAGGCAAGAGGATTGCTCAAACCCAAGAGTTTGAGGTTTCAGTGAGCTATGATGATGCCCCGGCACTCTACCCAGGGTGACAGAGTGAGACACTTTCTCAAAAAAAAAAAAAAAAAAAAAAAAAAAAAATAGAAGAAAAACTTTTGAATTCAAGCTTAGCCACCTGCCAACATATAATCTTAGATAAATTACTGAACTGATCTCGGTCTCAGTTTTTTCATAAGTACATCGAAGGCAATAAGAAACTACCCCATAGTTTTGATATAAGGATTAAATGAAATCGTACACGTGAAATGGGTAGTACATTTTCAGGTACACGGAAAACTCTCAGTGAATGCTTTATCTGTCTGTCAGTCTCTCTCTCACTATATGTGAATAACTCGGGTTGTTTGTAGACCAGTTGTTAAGTTAAATGTGACTGTAAAAGTAGCCTCTCTTGGAAAACTATTACCTTGGAGGTGAAAATATCATTTTTTTAATAAACTAAATATTGGAAATGCAACAAAAGAGTAAACTACAAAAGAATCACTCCTTGAAATATAAATAATACCTCTTTATTCACTTCCTCTGTTTTAGATTTTTGTCCATTGTTTATGTGTCCCTATCTATTTTTCTATCTGCTAATTAGAAACAACCGAAAAACATATGTTATTCACTAATAGTTATAGCAGCGAATAATGAAGTGCATAGAGAAGATATTTGGGAAGGAAAAATGCTGCAAGATATCTTGGTTAATTTTGTTGATAAGATTAATGGACAAAAGTTATCTAAATGCTGATTGGAGGGATTTGAACTTTTATGGGAATAATGACCATGAAAAATCGTTTCCTCTCAAGAAGAATATGACTTTGATACTGTATCGATTTGTGCTGTAGCCAACAGCTGGTAGCCTTGGGTCATTGCATCATTTAACCAAGGTTGCAAATGCATTACAAAAACAGTGAAGTAACCAATTTCCTTATTTGTTTGTTTTGTTTTTTCCAGCTAATTCCATGCATGTCTTAATTTCCTCACATATAAATTATTATCAGCATTACAAAAATGGTAGAATTTTAAGGAGCTAGTTGTTTGTTTAATGTAATATTGAGCATTAAATCTATAATTGGAAACAAGTCAGAATAGCGAACAGTAGGATCACTCATGAATAGGTGGGTTTCTTCTCACATCATGTCAGAAATAATTTTAATACATCTCCAATGACGCCTTTAGACTTCTGTAGATTTACAAATAATTATTTTAGATAAAAGAAAATGACAACTATAATATGATTATTAGTGCACTAAAAGAAAAACGACTATAGTAGGTTTTGAACTCTAATTAGAGTAATTACCATACCGTGTGACTTTCCATAAGCTGAATGTGTATGTTCTGTGCTATCATTTATAACAGTTTTAGCAAACTAAAGAAATTTTCACATTTGCAAATTTGGAAGACAGTTTAGAATCTCAACTTTGGAACATGCTTGTCTTTCTCATTTCCTGCCTCCCCCCAAAACCCTGCATTTCTGCTCACCGTGGAATATGCATAGGAGTGAACGGTTTGAAGAGAGTACTGTACACAGTTCACACAAGGTCTTCTTGGGAAGATGGGACTACATCTTCAACCATATGGAGTGCTGAAATTTTGGGGAACAAACCCAAATGGTAATCTGAAGTCTTATTTAGGAAACAAAACTTGTAAGACTAGAAATAGACCAACTCCCAAATACAGTATATTCTGGTTTATGTGCATTCTGGTGTAAAACACATGTCACTAAGCAGGGCTTTAGGTGGTCAGCAAAGAGAAGGCATATTTTGTGTCCAAAGAATATGCCCATCCTTCTGGGATCTGATTAAACTCTTTTCTAGGTTGATAATTTCAAGTCATTTCTGCCCTAGTAACAAATCTGTACTTATATATTGTTTTAATATTGCCAATCCCTTTTAGAAAATCAGAGTTCATTTTCAGGTATTTTCAATGCCTATTTTAAGGCATTTAAGGTCTGATTAACAAATGAGGTCTGATTAACAAAAGAAATTTTATATACTTAAGGTAATATGTATAAAACTTGGTGTTTTGAGATACGTGTACTTTGTGTAATGATTCCCACAATCAGGATAATTAACATATACATCTCCTTACATTTTCTTTTGTAGTGAGAACCTTCAGCGTCTACTCTTTTAGCAAATTTTGAGTATACAATACATTATTATTAGTATAGCTATCGAGGTCTACAGTTGATCTTTAGAGCTTACTCATCTCATAACTGAATGTTTGCACCCTTTCACTAGCATCTCCTCAATTCTCTACACTTCAGCTTCTGGCAGCCACTATACTGTTCTATTTCTTTAGGTTCAACATTTTTAGAGTCCACATAAAAATGATATCATGCAATATCTGTCTGTCTTTTTCTGGCTTAATTCACGTAGCATAATGTCCCCCAAGTTCATTCATGTTGTTGCATATGGCAGTATTTCCTTTCTTTAAGGTTGAATCATATTCTATTATAATTTCTTTAACCATCCGTCCATTGATGGGCACTTAGATTGTATCCATATCTTGTGTATTGTGGACAGTGTTGCAGTGAACATTTTAGTACAGATATCTTTTGAAGAGACTGATTTCATCTCCTTTGGGTATATACCTAGTTGCTGGGATTGCTGGATCGTATGGTAGTTCTATTTTTAATCTTTTGAGGAGCCTCCGCACTGTTTTACATAATGGTTGTACCAATTTACATTCTCACCAATAGTGTGCAAGAGTTCGCTTTTCTCCACACCCTCCCCAGTACGTATTACCTTTTGTTTTTTGATAATAGTCAATCTAACAGGTGTGAGGAGACATACCAGAATAGTGTTGCTCTGCATTTCCCTGGTGATTGGTGATATCGAGTTCCTTTTCATGTACTGTTGACCATTTTATGTTTTTATGTAAATATCTATTATAGTCCTTTGCCCATTTTTTAGTTGGGTTCTTTGTTTTTTACCATTGAACTGTATGAGTTCCTTGTATATTTTGGGTATTAACCCCGTATCTGATACATGTTTTACAGATCATTTCTCTCAGTCTTTAGGCCTTTTCGTCTTGTGGATTGTTTCCCTTTGTTGTACAGAAGCCTTTTGGTTTCATGTACTCTCATTTGTTTATTTTCACTTTTGTTGCCTATGCTTTTGGTGTCATATCTAAAAAATCATTGCCAAGACCAATGTCAAGGAGTTTTTCCTCTATGTTTCCTTCTTGGCGTTTTACAGTTTCAGGCCTTATGTTTGAATCTGTAATCCATTTTACATTGATTTTTACGTGTGGTGTTAGATAAGGGTTTAATTTCATCCTTGTGCGTGTAGTATCCAGGTTTACCAACACCATTTATTGATGAGACTCTACATTTCTCATGTGTATTCTTGGCACAGTTGTCAAAGATTAGCTGATCAAATTGCTCTATGTGTGGGTTTATTTCTGGGCTTTCTACTCTGTTCCATTGGACCATGATTCTATTTTTATGTAAGCATTTTTGATTATGAATTCAGAAATCTTATTTTCACATTTCAGTTCTAAATATTAACATATAAAAATTCTCTGAAGTATTGATTCTCAGGCTTAAAAATTGAAATAAATTTGTGAACTACTATTGTAATTTTTATATTTTTCCCCCAAATGATCCATGTTACTCATGATATACTGCTATGATAGAGTGCAAAGGAGACTTAAAAAGAAGTTTGGAAAACAGGATTCCAATCTCTGGACTTCTAGAGTTATATCTTTCTCACTAGTTAGTTGCTTTAGATTAGTGCAAATGATTTAACAACTCTGAGCCATAGTATTTGTCCATAAAATAAAGAATTTTGTATTTTTTGAGCTCTAAGATTCATGCTAGGTCTAAATTTCCATTCCCATAAAAGTTTAACATCCTATACTCTTATTATATTTTCTTATAAAAAATTTATCTATTAGCTTCTTTGTTAGTTCTTATAATTTGACATACTGCTGTTTTTTCTTGCTGGTCATTTCTTTGATTTCTGGTGCAGTTAATGGAGAGGAACACATTGAAATTTTTTTTTGCAAGATAGTGTAGAAAGTACAGATATTTAGAGATGTAAGCAATCATAAACAGCATGCAGATCAACCATTAAAAGTGAGAAAAGTGACGGGCAGAAGTGTTCAGGGATTAGGTTTTGGTTTAGTGGAAGATTTATTAATTCAGAAATTGGCAGATTGATGACCTCTGACACTTTGTCATACATGCCTCCTTGTAACTGTGACATCAGCTATAAAATTTCTACCATTATTTAATCACCAGTTTGCCACATTTCAGAATGCGTCTTTTATCCTGGTGAGCTACAACAGATCCAGATTTGTGTAGCCAGCTTCTCCCTCTGTCCTGGAGTGCAAAGCTGCCCAGGCTAGGTAGGCATCCTAAGAGTTACGGACTTCCCCCTTCTTCTTCCCACATTGCATCAGAGGCCCAGGGTGCCCCATGAGCTTCTGGGTCAACTATTGTTCATCAACAAAACCTGCCTTGGACATGGCATCCTGGAAACGGTAGTCAGGATTGTCTGAGGTCCCAGGTGAGAAGCAGTCTGTTGGAAGGAGCAGCAACCAAAGACCTTGCCTTTTTCCAGATGAGTGACATTGATCTCTTAGCTTCAGTAGGCCTTAGAATTTTGAAATCTAATTATCCTGATAGTTATTAGGACAGCAGTGATCCTGTGAAACCATTATTAAAAACAGTAGTGTGGTTCTCCTCACAATGAGGCCTGAATTATTATATCCTTTCTACAGATATGCAATTTGAAGATGGAGGCTAACTTGCCAAATTTACACAATGAGCTACCGTGTTTGCTCTTTGCCCACTTCTTGCATTTCAAAATAAAAGAAAGGGGAAAAAGAAGTACATTTATTGAGTATTTCCTATGTGCCAAATATCTTGCTAGGTGCTTTGGTATATTATATTCTTAAACATTACATAAATAAATAAATTCAAAGAATATGAAACATGTGACAATGGGAAACAGATTATTATCCCTTTTTTATAGATGGGGAAACTGAGGTTTAGAGAACTTAGGAGAGATCTTTCAAGGGTATATAGCTAATAACTATGTGAGACTTGAACTATGTTGTTGAACTAAGGTAACAAATGAATTTTACCTGAAGCATTGGCTTTAATCAGTTGATGGTAGTTGTCTGCGGCAGCATAGAGGATTCTGGGGTATGTCTGGGCTCACTGGGAAAAAGCATCTCATTCAACTGGTGGCCTTTTATCACAGGAGTTAGGGGGAGGCAGCCCGCCAGCCATTTATTTCTTATCCTTGAAATGGACGCTCTCTAATGTTCCTTTCAACTCCACAATCCTCTTACTCTAGGTAAGCACAGGATTGTGTCTTAGCCTCCATTTCTCTGGAGCAGAGCCTGAGACAGAGGCTTGTGTAGGAGTCTGATGGGGAAGCCACCTCAGGGAGCAGGAGCAGAGGCTGGGAAGGAGGAAAAGCCAACACAAGGTGTGTTGTGGAGGTGGCCCTGACATGCACATGGTAAGCTTCACGGCCTGTGTCTGAGGACTGCCCTGTGGGAGGAGCAAAGGGGTCAGAGCACTGACCCCCAGGCTCCCGTGCCATGCTGGATGAAGACAGCTCCACGGTGTTAACTCTCCGCACTACAGGGTGGCATGTGTGGGAACATTCAGGGGTTTGGGAGAGGGGTCTCCTCTGCTCTACCCTGAGGAAGCTCAGAGATAGGGAAGCCAGCTATGAGGATCAGAGGTGAGGTGCTACGGGGGCCTGGGTCCCCAGGATGTGCACTGAGGGCAGTTGTCCCAAGAAAAACCTCAGACTCCGTGATCTCAGGTGAAATAACCGATGGGAGCCTGTGGGAAGCTTACGCTATAACTAGCAGCATCTCAAGGACAGCCAGCAAGTGCAGCTCTGGCCGTTCTCCGGTGGTCTCTTTATTCAATCAAAAATCATAAATCATGTCGACAACATAATACATAAACTTAATTTGAGTTACTCAGAGCAAAGTCCTCAGAGTAATCATTACAGTCAGAAGAAGGGAAACAAAGGAAAGGAAAACCATGCAGGCACGTTCATGCAGGCACACCACGTGATTACATCATATACTTTACAAATGGGCGATAAACTTGCCTCACTTGCTTCAATGTTTTCTATCTATGCCTGAGCAGGACTCAGGTGATGGTAATCTTTGGTTGATAGGCATTCTGTTCTCCACCACCAGGTAACAATCAGGCCATCCGTTGGGGGGTGCAGTATCCTGGACTGTGGTCAACAGGACCCCCAGAATTCTAGCCCTGAGCGTGCCGGGTGGCAGATGTCCTGTGTAGACCACCAGGCTATTGCTAGCCTCGAGAGGTTTGAGGAACTTGGACTCTGGTCAACAAGTCCTTCAGAAATGCTTGGCCTAAACTACAGTACAGAACTGATTCCCAGGAGGTGCTGCCAAGTTGCACTCAACTGACCCTGTAAGGGCCTGCACTGAACTTGGTTAGCCCAGTGAAGGCTGGGAGGATGCTGAAGCATTCCCTCCGGGACCTGGATCGTAGCTGATCTCTGTAACTCTGATAGGCCTGGGATAACTCCATGAACCTTGTAAACCTTGTATATATGCTAGAGAAATACTAATGGCATCAGTCTCAACTACTTCCTGTCTATCTTTTTTCTATAAGAAAGGTGGACTATGGAATATCAGTCTATAAGAGACAAAGCATGTGGGGAATTAATCCTATTTTCTGGAGTACCTACGAGGGGCCTGCCTCTGTGCTAGACTCTTTAAGCCCATGATCTCACTCAGTCCTAACCACAGCATGGTGAAGTTGCTGTTACTCCCCTGACTTGCACAAAGGAAACTGGGTTTAGGGCCTGACTGAATGGCTTCAGACTGGTCTTGCCGAGCAATGGAGCTGAGACTCAAACATGCCCACAGCTATATCCTAAGCCCATATTCTTTTAACTCTGCTGTTTTTTTGGCTTTCTGGAAAAACAAGAAAGGTTTGGCTAGTGCTTGAGCTCTCACCCAGGGACTCTACAAGATGAACTCGCTTTTGGGACCCAGGATTGTCACCATCCTCCAAGTGAGTCAACCCGAGGCCCGGCTGGGCTCCACAGCCAGTGCTGGAATTCCCCCCTGCACATCACACACAGAGATGCCTTTCTGAGCCCACACTTCTTGAAACTGACTAAGCACAATCTGAAATTGAAATTTCTTAGAAACTGCACACTTGTTCCTTTGTAAGGGCTAGAAGGTCATATTTTCTCGAGTAGTCAAAACCATAAAGATTAAAGAGAGTGTTCAAAGTTACAAAGAAAGTTAGTGTCAACTTGACTGAGTCACAGTGGTCTCATTTATGAACTAAAGATGTGGATTTCATGATCTCTAAGGTCCTTTCCTAGCTGAATCGTATGGTGCGGAGTCTACACTGAAACAGGCAGCGAGGTGCTGGAGGGCAGGGGCTCATTTCAGCGTTTTTGTTTTCTCAGCATTTAGCGGGTCTGTGTTTGCCACAGGCCAGCAGATGCAGACTGGCGGGTCCCTGTTCCGCACGCCCTTCCTCTACTCCCCGACAGCTCTTCTGATCCCAGCACCTATACATTCTGCTTCCAAAACAAATCCTGAGTTTAAAGAAATGTGTAGGTGTTCATTTCTGGTTTAGCATGAAAGACCTTAAATCAGTGCATTCTCTTCCTTAGGTTTATGTGCATGGTGAGATTTAGAGTTAATTGTGAAAATAAAAGATGTGCCCTATTCCAGACCTTTCATCAGCCACCTCCATTTTTGAAGAACAAGACTCTTCTGAAACTCTGAAATCATCCCATCAGACGTAAAACCCAAACTGCCTACCCTTTGTAGACCAAGAATGAATGCTTTCCATTAAGGATAAGAGAAAAAAAAGGAAGAAAAAGAATGAAAATGAATTTGTACATGAAGTAGAAATACAGGCCATGGGCACTACCGCAGAAGCCAGACACCCCATTCCCTGGTTACTTGCTGCAAAACTATCAGTTATAAAGCACACAGGGTGAGCGAGTGATGTAACTGCTTATCACAGGGGTCAGCAGACTGTTGCCTGCAGGCCAAATCTTGCCCCCTGTCTGAGCCTCTTTTTGTTTGATACATAAGCTAGCTAGGAATTTACCATTATATTTTAAACTCTGTGCATGAGAACTGTATGGAAATTTTGTTCCCCTCTTATTATATCCATACTTACATAATACAGGGTGGACATAAAGTTTGTGTACAATTTAAAGGAGTTTAACATTGTAAATTGCACACGAACTTTATGGACACCCCGTATAATTGATTTTGGCCCACAAAATTTGTGGGCAAAATCTTGTTCTGCAAATTTAAAATTTTTACTATTCAGCTCTTCGCACAAAAAGCATGCTGGTTCCTGGTTAAGAGGAAAAGAAACCAGACGGAAGGAGGGCTAAGAGGGCTGTGGGAGAGATTGAGGCAAGCAAGGTGATGTTACCTACAAAAATGGAAGAAGCAAAATGGGCTTTCGCTAATCATTGGAAGCACATGCATCCTGGAAGGATTGGCTAGCTTCCTGCCTCACTGGCATGAAATTATTTATGTTAAAACACACACCTAGTCCACACCCGAGTGACACACACACACACACACACTCTCTGCACACATGTACACACCTGTAGTCGGCCTGTTATGCAGGAAACGTAACCTTGATCCCAAATCCCAAATCCCAGGTCTGCCATGAACTTACCATGTGATTTGGCAGATTATTTTCCCCCGGAGTCACCACAGGTCTTTGGGACTCTCCATGTCTTGAAATTGCTGTGGAACATGTAATTCTTAAAACCAGGGGGGGTTTTCCCACTTCTCGGGCCCCGTGAAACTTCATCCCTGCTTTCCACATTGCTGCTCGCAGGCTCCTTCCTGATTGTGGAAATCCCCTGCAGACACACAGGCTTCGGCTGCAGCTCCCCTCGCTCTTTTCTTTACATTTCCCTCAAAGATCCTTTGCTTTCTTAAATCTGATCATCTCACTCCTCTGCCCAGAACGCTGCAGGGGTTTTGGGTCACCATGACAAAGGTCAGGTGATCAGGTGATCGTCAGAGCACAAAGGCCTGTATGTCAGGGGCTTCTCCATCCCCACCCACCTAACCTTCAGGCTCTGGTCACGCCTTCTTTCCAGACAGTAGCCTTGCTCAGCTGCCAGTCTGCGCTGTCTGGGCTTCCCTCCAGCTTGCCTGTGTCATCTCCCCGCTCACCTTTGCTAAACAAGCGACTTCTAGTTCATCAGATCTCTGTGTGACTTGGCCCCTGCCTATTAAACAAATTATTTGAACATTGTTTAAAATTTCATAGACTTATCCTTTTGAGCACTCCTGCAGATCTTAAAAATCTTATTTTCTGGCTAGACACAGTGACTCATGCCAGTAATCCAAGCACTTTGGGAGGCTGAGGTGGGAGGATTGCTTAAGGTCAGGAATTTGTGACCAATCTGAGCAAAGCAAGACCCCATCTCTACTAAAAATGGAAAAATTAGCCAGGTGCAGTGGTGAGTGCTTGTAGTCCCAGCAGCTCGGGAGGCTGAGGAAGGAGGATTGCTTGAGCCCAGGAGTTTGAGGTTGCTAGGCTGAGGCTGTGGCTTCCTCACCTGGGTAACAGAGTGAGACCCTGTCTCAAAAAAATTATATATTTTTAATGTGCATCCAGTTGTCACAAATATTTCAATATTAATGTCAAGGTATCCTGCACTTCGGGACAGGGTACCTTTTTGTAATTGAATCTCACGTGTCACTCCCTTGTTTCAGACTTTCTGTGGCTGGCTTCCTACTTGGGAGACAAGGCACAGCCTGCCGGGGACACATCCCCTCACAGAAGCTTCTTCCCATTCTTTCACCACCTTTGTGCATGGGACACCGGCCACACTGGCCCCTTTGTTCCTTGGACATCCCGAGCTGGCTCCCTTTTGCACCCTTCCTCTTTTAACTCAGGATCAGCCCCACATTCTCACAGCATGTCATCCAAAGTGAGGCGCAAGTGTCACCTCCTCAGAAAGGTCTCTCCCCACCACCCTTTCTAAATGTATCCTATCACTCTGTGAAAGGAATCCATTTCATCTTCTTTTTTGACGACTTATCCCAGTCTGAAACTGTCTGGCCCAGGTATCTGGGTACTGGTTCTTGCTGCGACAGAGGCTGGGAGACTCATAAGTTGTCCCATATGTGTTTACTCATTTGAGTGACGGAGCAAATTGTCTGTGCGGGGAATGTGTTGCTTTTCCTCACAGTGAACATGAGCCTTTGGTGGGACGGGTTTCATGCGTGGCTTTCAAAGAAAGTCCCTGTATGCTTGGGTCCTAAAGAGAGGAAGCCATGTTAACGCACAAAGCTGGAGGGGCTGGTGTGACACTACATTTCAGCATAATGCCGCAGTATTCCAGAAAGAAGGAGCTACTTGTAAATCTGAAATCGAGAATACACCTAGATAGTATTTAGCATTCCAGATTAGATATTGGGCATTCATTTTTGACTTTGACAAATCACTATTAATATTGTTATAAGAGATTCCTGTTGGTCTTTCCAAATCTGAGTCTATTGTTTTCATTTTTAAAAACAATGTTAATTATTTAGAGAGAACCATTGAATTCTGGTACCTTCTGAGTACAAGTCTTTGTTTTGAATATTTAGCAGAGAAGAACATTTATTAATGTTCGACATTTACTTTTTGTATACTAGCTTTCCCAGATTGTTAATTGTGTGTGTGTGCACGTGCTATCTGTAAATTTTCACAATTTTCTTCTCCTCCTTTAACACATAGCTTGAGTACAACAAGCATAGTGAATTATCAGAGTATTCATAATCCCTGAGTGGGAAAGCTAAGTGAGGGCGTTCCGTAACAAGACATTGGTGGTTACTGTTAAAGTGTAGAAGTTGCTCAGATTGTACTTTCTTCATACATTGCAAGAGAAATTATAATATAAATTGTATATGAAATTTGACCCTATCTATCTCTGTATAGGGTCAATGTTTCAGTCATTTATGGAGACTTACATATGTTGAAAAAGACATTTCAGTTCTGCAGTTTCTCTTCCAATACTATAGTATGTAATGTCATACAGAGAACATTAGAAAAAAAATATTCTCTCCTTGAGTCCCATTCTGTATCTCTTACCACCTACCTCAGGTCTACATGCTGTCCCATATGTCTTTCCTCATTACCAGCATATTTTAAAGTCATTAGAACTCCATGGGTGGCAGCGACACCTCGGAGAGCAGCTCATGATTAATATAAACCTCTCAGGGGGACTTCAGAGTTTAGCTTGATTTATACATACACATACCTACACACACACACACAACTTACTTTAACAGAAAGCTGGACAAGGCATTTAATTATGAAAAGATATTCCAAAGCATGGAGCCCTGTTTGTAAGTAAACTTCCCCTACATAATTTTTCACCTCATTACAGATGTGTGCCTCTCGGGATCTAGCTAGACCACTGATTGGCTTATAGAATCTGGAAACTTTTACGGTACTTGAAGATTTTTTTCTGGTATACATCATGGATCAGGTAGTGGCATCTGCTGGCAATGAGTGATATTGCTTTCTAGTTCTATAGGTAGACACTCTTGTCATCACAGTACATCCCTGCAAGTTAGATGCACAGTGCTATTTTTGTCTTTTAGAATAAACATATACATAAAAAGATAAATAATAAAACAGAGTGGCAGTGATAATTGACATGTTGGCTCTTATGTGACATGGGAAGGAAGAAGTCGAACTTCTATTGAGAACTGCTGGGTGCCTGCGTGCTCTTCTGTTCTATCAGAGAGCTGAAAAGATCTCAGAGGTGGAGAAGCATGCCCAGGTTTACAGGCTGTGAAGGCAGGGCTCAGAGCAAATCTGATCCTGCGGTACTTAGGATGCCCTACTTTTTAAGGCAGAAAAGAAAAAGCTATCCAGGCAAGGATTTGGATGGTAATGAGGACTCTTATATACTGACAGTGCTGTTGTTACTGCTTCAGTTTTTCCCATATGTATAAAAAGCCTTGACACATGAATGCCATTTGGCTAAACAATTTCAATTCTAGTAATTTATCCTTGGGAAATAATCATAGAGGTGTTTGAGGACTATTAATGCATGTGGTTATTTTATTTATATATATGCACGTTATATATTAGAGCATTTGTTATAATAGTGAAAAATAAATAATCTAAATAAGAATCAGTATCAAAGGGTTGTTCACATACATTATGGTAAGTCCCTAAAATGGAATTACAGTCATCCATTGAAAATATATTGTACTGGAATATTTAGTGGAATGAAAAATGTTTATACCTTATTATTAAGTAATGGAACAGCTTTCTATTTCTCTATGAGTCATTTTTCTGAATAAAAGTCTGTATGTGTGTGTGTGTGTGTGTGTGTGTGTATATATATATATATATATATATATATATATATATATGTGAATTGTGTGGGTTTATAAGAAAGATATACCAAAATACCAACAACGGGTGATAACACGACAGATCACACTTATTTTCTTCTTTTCTTCATTTCTATTTTATAAATTATCTACAATGAAAACATGTTACTTTAAAAATTTAAAATAGCTTGTATTTTAAGAAAAGATTTAAGAATCTGGTCAGAGGAAGCAAGCGTGGAAGCAGAATGAAGAGAGACCCAGTGGAACAGAACTGGAGACTGGAGAGGGAAGAGTCCCTGCAGCGGGAACTTAATTGGAAGTTGCTGTTCAACAGCAAGAAGATGCCACTGTTGGCAGGAGGATGGTGTCCTGGTCCGTGGTGAAGGGAAGTCAGGAGGCACACAGGTGGACAGGAAGCATCCCTGATGCCCGCATGGGAGAGTACCTAGCCACGGGCCTGGAGAGTGGCCCCAGGATTGCATCACCTTTGCTTAGATATTGGAGGACCTGGAAAAGAGCAAATCAGGCATAGGACTGATGCTGGGTAGTAGTAAGCCCAGGGTCGAAGGAGAAGCAGGTTCAAGTTAGTACTGAGTTACCAAATGACAATCCCAGAACTGCCTCCCTTCATTTCCCCTTGACAAGGTACAGACAAGCTTGGTTCTCTTTCCTGCTACCACATTAAGGAATCAGAGAGTCATTTGTCTGCTGATAGCTGGAGCATAATGTACTAAGCATTGCTTAGGGGTATTAGTGTACTTGGAATCAGTTGGGAAACAGACAAGTGAAACTAAACTAACAGATGGAACCGATATCTTCTTTTTTACTTAATTTTCTCCTAGGAAGCAAAGGTGATTAAATTTGTTCGACTTCAAACATGTCGTTCAATGGAGATCATTTGGGACATTCACATGTTTTAAGCCCTTGAAAGGTTAGGGGTCTAAAGTTTTGGAAAGAAAGTGACTGTTTGAATTGGGTCAGTAGATCTGGGTCAGGGGTATCCAACCTGTGGCCCACGGGCTGCGTGCTGATTTTGTGAGGACTTTATTTGCTTATCTGTGGTGTCAGATATCAGGAAAAGTATGCACAGACCTTTTCATTTTTGCTAATCAGCTTTCCTTAGAGGTTGTGTATTTACTGTATGGCCTAAGACAACTCTTAGTCTTCCAATGTGTGGCATAAAAGAAAAAAGATTGGCCACTCTGGAATAGATCTGTTTGTTGCTGTGCTGACTGGGAAACTGAGGTCTCAGTTCTGTTCTCAGTAAAGTGAGAGAAAGGTGAAGTATCCTCTCAGCCTCAAAACTTCATGACTGTCTGCACCTAAAACTTGACTCCTATTTTCATGTCTCTGGTCTTCTCTCTTATCTACCCAGCCCCAGCTCCCAAACAAAACAACCTCCAAGGGTAGGTAACCTTAATCTCAGATGGTTAGACTGAGGGGAGAGCAGTCTCCTTTGGCTCTTCCTGGAGTACCCTTACAGACTGCGCCGCTAAAAAGCTAGGAGCATTCAGCATTTGTTTCTTATTAGCACTTATTCCTTCAAGAAACTTTGGACACCTGGTTTTGTGCCAGATATTGTGCATGTTTCAGGAAAACAAAAATTTTATAAGGTGCCTCACTTGCTGTCAAACTTTCTAGGTCGTGGAGGATTTCCAGTCCCCTGAAGATTTTGAACTTTCCCTCTCTTCTCTTCCCCCTTCTGTCCACCTTGCTTCTAATAAAAAATATTTTTATGGCAGTCGATTAAATATATGAATGATATGGAGGTAGAAAAATACTGGGAACTTGCCTGCTGCAGGAAGCAGACTCCAAGCCAGGCAATTAAAAAATTGCCATCAAAACAGCTGTAACAGGGTGATGGTGCGTGGACCATTGAAGCACAGCCAGGTGAACATACCTGACCACATGCATCCGATCTTTTTACCAGGAGTTACTGCAATTTCAGTTACCCAGCTGCAGGGGCCAATTAATAAGTCACCACATCTACTGTACAGATAGTTCTGAGATCCATCTATTTATTTCTGCCCCCACCGTTTCTCCCTCAATCCCGTTTGCCATCATCATTTATCTGGATTACTATAGCACCGTCTCTCCCTGCCCCCTTCAGGTCTGTAATATTTTCTACATTATAGCCAGAGTGATCTTTCTGAGACACAAATCCGATGATGTTTCTCCTCTGCTTTTATCTATTTGTTTAGTTTTTGAGACATGGTCTTACTCTATCACCCTGGGTTTTAGTGCCGTGGTGTCATCGTAGCTCACAGCAACCTCAAACTCTTGGCCTCCAGCAATCGTCACGCCTTGGCTTCATAAGTAGCTGGGACTATAGGCACTGGTCATAAGGCCTGGCTAACTTTTCTATTTTTAGTATAGATGGGGTCTCACTTTGCTTAGTCTCAAACACCTGAGCTAAGGCAATCTTTCCGCCTCGGCCTCCCAGAGTGTTAAGATTATAAGTATGAGCCACCACGCCCATTCTTTTAAAAAAATTTATTTATTATTTTTTATTGACTGATTGATTGAAACAGAGTCCCACTCTGTTACCCTGGGTACAGCGCTGTGGTATCATAGCTCACAGCAACCTCAAACTCTTGGGCTCAAGCAATCCTCTTGCCTTAGCCTCCCGAGAAGCTGGGACTGACTACAGGCATGTGCAACGATGCCAGGCTAATTTCTTTTTCTGTTTTTTTTTGTAGAGATGGGGGTCTTGCTCTTGCTCAGACTGGTCTTGAACTGCTGAGTTCTATTGTTCCACTCTCCCCAGTCTCCCAGCGCGCTAGGATTACAGGCATGAGCCACTGCACCCAACCTGTTCTCTGCTTTTACAAATGGAAAGTGTAAAATCCTTTGTGCAAGTTGAGTTAATTTCTGTGCATTCATCTTTGTGTGTCCTTCAGTATTTTTATTGTCTTTGTAGTTATCGCTTGCTTGGGCTATACAGAAAGCTCTGTGAAGATAGCAACTATAGCCTGTTCGTTCGTAAGTGAATGAGCCTGGCACTTCTCCTGACACAGAGTAAGTGCTCAGTGGTGTTTGTTGAATGAAAGATGTCAATTTGAAGGTCATATTTAGTTGAAGTCACAGTCAAAGATAAAATGTGGATGTGGGAGATGCGCTGTGAGGGTCTCGTTGAATGAAAGGATAGATAATGAGGGGGTGTAGCCTGAGAATAGGCATAGTCAATAGAACCCTGAAGAGCACTGACTTTTCACCGGCTTGACTGGGCAGTGTGCAAGAGGAAGGCAAATCTGTAAGAGTGACTGGGGAAAGCCGGAGACAGTGTGGGAGGCCCAGAAGCAGAGATTTTCAGTAAATGTTTCTTTGGTTTCCCGTGGTCCAGGACAGAGGTTGGTCAAAGGATGGCTGAGTGAAGGATGGTGAGCAGATGCACATTCTGCAGCAAAGTAGAGTAGCAAAGAGACTGAGAGGTGTTCCTTGGGTTTGAATCACAGTTTTAGGGGAGCGTTGGGTACAGAAGTCCAGGGAGGGACTGGAGGAGAGGAAGGAGAGATGATGAGGAGAGACCACCCTTACTTAGAAGGAAAGGGAAGGAGAAATACTAGGCAACGGGCAAGTGTGAATCCAGGGCAAGTAGGAGTTTTCATCTGTCTGAATTTAAATGTGGGAAACACCAAGAGGGAAAACCCCACTTCCTGCCTCACTGCATCCTGCAGGTGCTTTGGTCCCAGGCGACTGAAGGGTTGGGTGCACTGTGAGTGCAAGGAGCTCAGGAGTTACCAGGCACCGACCAGGAGGTGAGGAGGAGGTGGGAGCTGCCCCAACACAGGCCGGGCTGCGAGGGCCTGAGAGTCTTCTCAGCTCCCCTGAAGAAGAGTTTGGGTGGGCTGTGCAGGCACCGACCGTGAACTTGAGAAGTGCTGCTTCCAAGTGCTGCAAAGGGTCAGGGACCAGACTGTGACCTTATTTCTTCCCCTGGCAAGTTTGCGGCTTTACCTGTGAGGTGACTTCATATTTTCTTCAGCTCTGTAATTTCTTTATGTATCTCTAGTAATAATAACAATGATGGTGTTAATAACAATAATGATTAGTTAGGTACTCTGTTAAGTGCTTTTATAAGCATCCTATAATTTATTCCAGCTAGTTACATGATGAAATAGATAAAATTATTACCCCCATTTTACAGATTAGTAAAGCTAATTGAGAAAATATACTTATATACTAATACTACATACACAGTTGGCTCTTGAACAACATGTGTTTGAACTTTGTGAGTCCGTTTTCCACACAATTTCCTCTACTCCTGCCTGAGACAACAAGACCAACCCCTCTTTTTCCTCCTCCTCTGTATTATTTTCTTAATATTTTATTTTCTCTAGCTTACTTTATTGTAAGAATACAGTATATCATACTATATAACATAAAAATATGTATTAATTGACTACGTTACTGGCAAAGCTTCTGAAGGCCAACAGTAGGCTAATAGTAGTTCAGCTTTTGAGGAGTCCAAAGTTCTATGCGAATTTTGGGGAGGAAGGTGGGGGGGTGGCACTCCAATTGCTTCTTTTCTCAGGGGTCAACTGTAATATATTTATGATGTACATTATGTAAATATAATATTTGTAATATGTATGTTTAATACATTTCACAGAAAGGAGTTGCCCATAGAAGATGCCACAATATCTTTGTAATCTCTTTTGTCTCCTTGTAGACTTATGATATAAGCAGGAGATATTTAGAGAAATAATCACATTGGGTAGGGTCCTTTTCCAAAATTTTATGTCTTAAATAATAGTAAGGAAAAAAAATCAACTGTAACACTTGTAACTTGTTTACTTTCCTGTTTCTAACATTTTACTTTTGAAATTAAAATATTTCTCTTTGCTGACAGGTAAAACTTTTCTTGCTCTTCATGTTTCCTCTAAAAATTCAGAGATAAAATATTACTAGAAACATAGCCCATAGATGACAATTATTAAATCAACAAAATCAAATGCATTTAAGATCCAAACTTGGGTCTTCACAGCTATTGCAACCAACTGAATGCAAAATATATTTTCATATATTCTATAAATGAGTGATGATAACACGCAGGAATGATAGTGCCTCTTGCATGAGTCCCCATGCAATTCCCTAGACTGATTTTTCTTGTGGTAAAACAAAACCAGGGGAAATATGCTTTTCTTTTAAAGTAACCCTAAAGGGATGCCTTTAAATAACAACAGAAGCTCAGGGATCAACTGGGAGGCCTAAGCTGCATTATTATTTACCTTTTTGTGTTGCAGAATTACTATACATATCACACATGAGGGTACATCCTACAATTTTAACAAAAGACCTGGCTATATTGATTTAAGATAGGATTTTTTTCCTCCCTTCCAAAATACCTACTTCTTTCTTTTAAATTCAACTTACATCCAGCAAGAGGATTTAAATATATTTGAAAATTTTAGTAGAGAAAAATTTCCCTTAATATTAAATAGATTAAAAGACATGCATTGAATGGTTGACTCTGGGGCTTTTGCTAAACTGGCCATGAATGCTGAAACCATCTGTTTTTCTGGACGTTGTCAGAGTGAGTGTGGCAGAGGCAGCTGTTTGCAAAGGGACGTTTTAGATGATGAACCAGCCCATTGTTTCTAAGCAATTCACTTGCATTCAGAGGCTCTACCCAAGCGTACTATAGAGCAATCAAAATCAAACTATTGTTTGTACCAATCATATTGATCTGAAAAGATCGTGGTGGGATGACCCCATTGTAGATGCAAATAGTTGTTCTGAGCAGCTGTATGCTGGCCAATATGTACCTCAGTAGGAAACAGACTTGGAAGCTAGAGGGCTCTCTGCACCCTACGGGGGAAGAAAAAAAGATTATACCAGATTGAACTGCAGTTTAAGGGGACTGGAGGGAATGAAGACACAGGTCTGTTGGTATTAGTGGCAATTTCCTTTCACGACAAAATTGTTGAAATTAACTCTATGCTGGCAAAACTATTTGTATAGTAAAGCTTTTTGCAAGCTATAAATGTAGAATCTCCGGAAAATTAGATAATGACTTTGCTTTAGTTTCAAATGTCAAGTCCTGACTCATTCGGCAAATTAGAAAATGCACAATCTTAGTTTATCTAGAATTATTCATACACTGTTTGAAGTTTTATAATTTATTTACAACTCAGAAAAATGTAGAAACAATCTGGATATTGTAATATTTGTATGGCTATTGAAAAAGGATGCTTTTGTCTCTTCAGAGAGCAAATGGAAGCACACAAAATGGAAATTATACTGTTTCGTTTTTTGAATAACTTGAATGTTGTATTTTATCCATTAACATTTAAGCTTTTTGGTTGTCCTTGTCACTTCATTGCATGCATGCTAATATCTTCTCATATAAAATTTAATCTGTTGAACTAAATGAAGGAATTAGTATTTGAAAGACATCTTTCATTAAGCAATTAACGAATCTCTCCAACAAATCTACAAAAGCATATGTGTTTATATTTAATAATTATTTGTATGATCAGCCAGTTATAGCACATGCATACATTTAGTTTTAGTCGCATCATTACTACACCTAAACGTATTATCATTATACTATAAAACCCTAATAAAAATGTAGTTTTATTTGCTAAGGAGTATATACATCTCTCGGGTATTGACTTTTGAAAGTGTTCTGTGGTTCAGAATTCCCTTGAGTAGAGATATTTAGTTGGGGATGGAATTTTGCTTCACATGACAGTGAATACAGAAGTAACAGGGTAAAGTTAAGATGATTAATAGATTTGTGGACTATACCTAAGAAAGGGCTTAATACCATATGTGCCTATTTTTATTGTCAAATGTAGGGGCTGGGGTAAGACTTGGAGTGTTTCTTAAGAAAATAAAAGGAAAAAAAATCTTATTTTAGTTTTCTACAGTTCCCATTGCTAAAATCATTATTTCTGAGCAAGACTTCGGTTAGCAAACTACGCTACTTCACTTGAATATGTTCAGTCGTCATTGTGTTGCTGTGATTCCGGCAAGGGGCTGAGCCCATGGAGCATTCTGCTATGTCAGATCTAGTCCGTCCCTAGGTTGGCAGCCTATGTAATATAAAAGAAAAAAATTAAAACAATTTTTCTATTAAGTCTTTGATTTCTGCTTGAACTGATGATAGGCATGGACAATTTGATATTTCGTGGAATGGTTATGAAATATCTGTAAAATATTATTTCAAACTTCTTAAGTATTTTACTCATAAAATAGATAATAGACAATATTTCATCCCTCTAACACTCAGTTGATGGTATGTCCCCTCTTCTTTTAGGGGACTGAGTCCAACCACAATGAAAAAACAAAAAAGTCAGTATAAAAGTGTTGTTCCAAAAAGTAATTTCCAGGTTTTACTCCTGGTATGTTTAAACAGCTGGCCAAATTTTCCATGCCTGTCTATGCACGGTAAGTGGTATTCTGAGAGATAACCTAAGGTGCCACTATGACATATCAACCAGCAAAGAATAATTATGTAATGCTCATAATACTTTACTTCTTATTGGATTTTACTGTATACCCATGGGGAAGTTCAACTGCTTTGTATGGAAAGAAACAATGTTCTGCTCCAAACTGAAGTGAAAAAATGTGGCAGGAGTCTGTGGCTCACGCCTGTAATCCTAACACTCTGGCAGATAGAGGCTGGTGGCTCGCTTGAGCTCAGGAGTTCAAGGCCAGCCTGAGCAAGAGCAAGACTCTGTGTCCTAAAAACAGAAAATATAGCCGGGCATTGTGGTGGGTGCCTGTAGTCCTAGCTTCTGGGGATGCTGAGGCAAGAGGATTGCTTGAGCCTCGGAGTTTCAAGTTGTTGTGAGCTATGACAAGAGGATTGTTTGAGCCTCAGAGTTTTAGGTTGTTGTTAGCTATGATTCTCTGGGACCACAGAGTGAGACTCTGTCTCAAAAAAAAAAAAAGTATGTTTTATGGGCTTAATTGTGTCCCCCACTTCCAAATTTATACAGTGAAGTCCTAACCCTTAGTAACTCAGAATGTGGGTATATTTGGAGATAGGGTCTTTTAAAGAGGTTGTTGAAATTAAACGCAGCCAAATGGGTGGGCTCTAATCCAACTGATGGGCATCCTTATATGAAAAGGAAATTTGGACCCACACAGAGAAACATCACAGATCCATGCCCACAGAGGAAAGGCCGATGAGGACTTAGTGAGAAGACAAGCAAGCAGAAGCAGAGAGTCTCAAAAGAAATCAAACTTGCCTGTACCTTGATCTTGGACGTTAAGCCCCTATACCTGCTGCCCAGTCTATGGAGTTTGTATGGCAGCTCTAGCAAATTGAGACAGTATGCAAAGACTTGTTGTGATTTACTTTGTTTTTCTTTAATTCTCACAAAATTTTGAGGTTTTTATATTTTAGTACAGATGAGGAAACCGAGGGTAAAAGAGGCTCAAATTTGCTTGAGGGTCCCACAACTAATGACCAGGAAACTTGGTTCTGAACCCGTGTGTCTGGGTCTTCAAATCCTTCTCCTCACCTCCATGCCATCTTTTGTCTCAATCAACAAAAGAAGCATCAATGTCATTCAGAAAGAATTTCTACATTAAATTAAAAAAATATACACTTTCATTCATTTGGTGATTCCTTCCCTGCAGCTCACAACTAATTAATGTCGAAATCAGTTAGGAAATACAGAACCTCCTAAACAAACCTAATTGTTTTTAGCATTCCTCTTCTTATAGTGAAGGAACAAATCCCTGTGATTGTCCAGGAGCCCTCTGGGAAACCCCAGAGATTGTTTTGATATTGAAAAAAATGTAAATATGACCTTCTTATAAAAATCTTCACTCGAATGTTTAGAGTAGCACAATTCACAATCACAAAGATGTGAAAACAACCCAAGTGCCCACCAGTACATGAATGGATTAATAAAATGTGGTTTATGCATGCTGCAAAGTACTACTCAGCCATCTCTATGACAACCTGGATACCATTCTTCTAAGTGAAATGTTATAAGAGTGGAGAAACAAATAAGTGTACTCAATACCAAGTTGAAATTAATTGATCGACACTTAGGCACATATGGAAATCAATCTCAATGAATTCAAGCTGTGGGGAGGGGAAAGGCAAATTCACACCAGTTGGGTACAGTGCATGCTATCTGGGTGAAGGGCACACTTACAACTTTGACTCAATCTACATAAAAAACAAGTCATGTAAACAAAACATATACCACGGGCGGCGCCCGTGGCTCAGCGAGTAGGGCGCCGGCCCCATATACCGAGGGTGGCGGGTTCAAACCCGGCCCCGGCCGAATTGCATCAAAAATCAGCTGGGCGTTGTGGCGGGCGCCTGTAATCCCAGCTACCTGGGAGGCTGAGGCAGGAGAATC
>CAUYRH010085615.1:0-25991 GCA_963574655.1 Perodicticus potto
GCTCCACAGGACCACCCCGGAGAGTGCACCCAAGGTCTGCGTCCACAGGACCACCCTGGAGAGTTCAGCCAAGGTCTACCTCCACAGGACCACCCTGGAGAGTACAGCCAAGGTCTACATCTACAGGACGACCCTGGAGAGTGCAGCCAAGGTCTATGTCCACAGGACCACCCTGGAGAGTGCAGCCAACATCTGTGTCCACAGGACCACCCTGGAGAGTACAGCCAAGGTCTACATCCACAGGACCACCCTGGAGAGTGCAGCCAAGGTCTACATCCACAGGACCACCCTGGAGAGTACAGCCAAGGTCTACATCCACAGGACCACCCTGGAGAGTACAGCCAAGGTCTACATCTACAGGACCACCCTGGAGAGTGCAGCCAACGTCTGCGTCCACAGGACCACCCTGGAGAGTGCACCCAAGGTCCACATCCACAGACCCACCCTGGAGAGTACAGCCAAGGTCTACATCCACAGGACCACCCTGAGAGTGCAGCCAAGGTCTGTGTCTACAGAACCACCCTGGAGAGTGAAGCCGAGGTCTACGTCCACAGGACCACCCAGGAGAGTGCAGCCAAGGTCTATGTCCACAGGACCACCCTAGAGAGTGAAGCCGAGGTCTGAGTCCACATGCCCACCCTGGAGAGTACACCCAAGGTCTGTGTCCACGCACCCACCCTAAGGAGTGCATCCAAGGTCTGCATCCACATGACCACCCTGGGGAGTGCACCTAAGGTCTGCGTCCACGCGCCCATGCTAGAGATTGCACCCAAGGTCTGCGTCCACACGCCCACCCTAGGGAGTGCAGCCAAGGTCCGAGTCCACGCGCCACCAGAGAAGCACAGACCTTGTGCTGCCAAAGGGCTTCCCAAGAGGGAGGATGCAGAGCAGGTGCTCATTTTGGAAAATCCCTCCGCTTTTCTGTCAAAGAGATTAAGACCTAGCTCCATGTCAGAACAGCACCTGAACCTCTCTTTCTCATCCGTTTAGAACACACCGCTGGAGGAAATCTTTCCTCCTAATCTCTGTGACTTTCTACCTATTAGCATTTTTATACCCTCTGTGCTTAACAGGTTAATGGAGCTTTGATCCCTTGTAATGTCCCCAGAAAGACATTGTTATCTACAATAAATGTCACCAAAACTCACATTCCAGCCAGCATTCCTGGTAGTCACTCCCTTAGCAGAGTTTGCTGAAGCATTGATCAGAAGCTTCATGTCCTTGGAAATCTGACCCTCGGGGAGGCCCAGTCCCTGTCCATGGAGCCACAGTTAGAGCTCACTCTCATAAAGGGAGTGCAGACTTTAAAAAGATCATGCAATTGTGTTAAATATATATGTTTGTGTGATCAAAATAGACATATTTTATAATATGCATATAAAATTAATAATCAGATATCTTCTCACAAGTTTAAGTATTCTTTTCCGTGCCATCAAGTACCTTTCCAATATTCTAGACATTATGAGCAAATCTTTTTGTCTGCTTTACTATTTCTGGAACTGACTACCAAAGACGTTAATGGTCCCAATCTATTTTCTATCTTTATTTGAATCTTTTATTCCCTTTAGTTTTTTCCTTAGATGTGCACACACACAGACAGTGTCTCACACTTTCACCCGGACTAGAGTGCGGTAGCAGTTCCAAGTCTCTGGCTCAAGTGATCCTCCCACCTCAGCCTACTGAGTAGCTAGGACTACAGCCGCGCACCACTGATGTTTTTCTCTTTAGAGATGGGGTCTCCCTGCATTGTCCAGGATAGTCTTGAACTCCTGTCCTAAAGTGATCCTTCTGCCTCAAGCTCCCAAAGTGCTGGGATAAGAGGCATGAGCTACCACGCACAACCTTCCTTAAATAACTGTTTTTAAGTTGGCTTATAGCTTCAGTTTATAGTCTACCTGGGATTATTTACCTAGATGGATTCCCAATTTTTTCATTTATTTTAATTAGATCAATTAAACACATCATGATATTTTGTTCATCAAGTGTACCTGTGTTATCTCCAGATTAATTGTTCAAAATGTTAAAAACCGTAAAAATTATTGCATATCCAGTAAGATTTTTTTAAGCACTATTATTTTTAACTAACTCTACTGTTTAAACAACTAAAAACTAATCAAGATCTTTTTTCTTCAATATTCGTTTTGTATAACAACTATTTAAAGGCTACAGGAAACATGAAAATATATTCCTTAACATTTAAAGCTATCCAAGTAGCGTCAGGTGGATAGCGTTTAACCTCAGTGGTTTTACGAGGATTACCATTCGCCGAGCACCAAGCTGTAATTTCAGGTCCAACATGCAGTTCTGAAATTCTTTTTTAACAAGTCCTTCATTCATTAGAGCCATAACTTCTCCACAGAGCTGCAACAAAATTTATATGCAGAAAAGCAAAATAATATTTTATTTATCCTTTTTTAGACTTTCAAGGCATTCCTTGGATATTTCTTTAATACTGTTAGGTTTATCCCACAGAATAAAATGCAAAATAATGACATACTTAATTTGCTTTTGAGGTATTGACGTGAATCACAAAAGACTCCCATGTTAATTGGACTGTGCTTGCTCAGCACTTTATCTGCCAAAGCAGCTTTCTCTGAGTTCATTACATCGCTGCTTAAGTTTTGAAGATATTATTCATATTATGCAAGTCAACCCTTGTGCAACACTGATGGGAATGGTAGGGGAGAAAACATGGTTAGTGAAGATTGCTCCATTGGGCATGGCATACCTATTATGTCACATCAATTAAGTCATTTCTGAAACAAGAGGTATTTATTTGAAATAAAATAAGTGTTATTCTTAGTCAGCATTGTAGATTCTTGAATCTCATAGTGAGCATTTCTTAAGCTAGAAAAAGGGATAGAAACGTTTCATCCATCACAAGACAATCTGTGTCTGGTAGTTTTGGGGGGTCTCTTCTTAATAAGTTTAGGATGATTTAGGGGAGGACCACTTCAAACTCAAATGCTTATGTTAAGCCATCCCTTAAGTTCTGTTCTATCTCCAATGCCTGAGTCCACTGTCACTGAGAAAATTAGTAGAAAACTAACATTATTATCGCAGCAACAAATTATGTCTATCTTATGAAAATGAAAGGATTAGACCAAAGAGTAAAATGACCATACAGTTCTTACAGTTGGTTTACTTCACTGATTTTACTTTTTAAATTTCAAGTAATGTGACTATTAGAATTTAAAATTAAAATATACAGAATTCCAAACAATAACTTAATGAGTAACTACTATGGTGATAAAAAATAAAATAAGGGCCTGACATCCAATTAACAGTGTCTAGTGAAAAGGAAAATATCTTCCGTGACACACTTAAATTTAGTGGTTTTTATAACAAAATATAGCAACAATAGCAGCTCATTATTTTTAATGGCATCTATAGCTTGGTACCACTAAGAGCAAGTCAATTCAAGAAGAATACATTAAACTTGATTTAAAGGGAAAAAAACTACCAAACACCAACAGTTCAATGTCAACTATTATTTTTTGTTTCCTTTTTCCTTAAAGAAATTTTCAAAGGATAATATATTATTTATATGAGGATTTTTAAGTACAATTTGCAGTCCCTATTCTAATTTTATACAGTGTTAAGCAAGTATTTGGAAACTGAAATTCGATTTATAAAGCATCTATCCTATATTTCAGAAAAACATATTTCAAACAGCTTCATGATTGAAATACAAAAAGAGTGGAAAAAAGAGAAAGAAAGACATCTAAATTGTATCCCCAAATTCTCCCCTCAAACCATTGCCACCTAGTTAGACAAATTGACAAAGTAGAGTTGGAAATAATTAGTGCTTCCTGCCATTCCCTTACCCTTTCTGTCACACGAATCAATTATTATAAAGATAAAGGACTTCCCACACTCTAACCTTAGTCCTTGAAAGTTTCCTGGCTTCAACTCCTACTGAAAGGAGTTTATAAATCTGTTGAAGGTCACTCATAACAACTATGCCACTCACTGTGTACCAGTTGAAAGCTGCTTAACTTCACTCCTTGTCCGTTTCCTCACTTATAAAATAGGTATAATAAAAATAATAGTAATAATAATAGTACCAACTAAAGGCTATGTGCAAGGAATAAATGAACTGATACACTGGCTAGCCTAGGTAAATCCTTAATAGATGCCAGCTACCACTATTTTTATCCACGTGGATAATGAATTCTTAGAAAAATTTTTACATAATCATAACTTTTCTTCAACCTTTCAATTTTTCCATTTTTGTTCATGTTTATGTTATGCCCTTCCCCCACCCAGAGTTGCCAAGGGAATGTTTCACAGACTCGGGGACTCAGGTCGGAAAACAAGCGAGTGGGCGAGCACCGATGTGTTCATCACAGTCTGCCCCGCTCAGCTCCAGACACTCTCCCTTCTCTCTTTGTTACCTTCTTTCCACACATGGGTTCCATTTGAGCCGCCTCCAGGGAAAAAGCCAAAGGCCCATGTGCTTGGCATCCGCATCAAAGCCCTTTATCTGGGAAGGGTGCCGGAGTTTCTGCATCACTGTCACCCATGAATCCACCTGCCCCCCACTCCTCACTTCACAGTGAGAGAACAGAATCCACAGGCCAGTTGGAAACAGCGTGCTTGAGAGTCACATAGAACGCACACCGGCCTACAGCAACTCTGAAATCCCACTGGACAGACAGACACTGGGAAATCTTCCAGTCGTGGGTAAGGGATGTTCCCTCATTAGGCCCTAATTCTACACCTGAAGAAGATTGCCCTGACTCTTTAAGAGTTTTTCATTTTTATTTTTGTTTTTTGTTTTTTTGTGATCTTCTTGCCCGCAACTAAAGAAGTCATTAGAATAAGCCCTGTAAGAGCTGAAAAGACTTCTCACCAACTTCCACGTGAGAAGAATGGCGTCTCAGTGCTTGTTTTAAGTCTTGAGCAATCATAGACCTTTAATCTAGGTCTGAGAATTCTTCAGCTGTATGATTTTATTTAAAAAAAAAAAACTGATGGATTTGTTTGATGAAATGCCCAAAGTTAATTTCAAGACGTGGTCTCGTTGCCTTCTTTCTTTTCTTTCTCAACTTCTCAACACCACGACTGCCACCACCCACGCTCCCTCTGAGACACACACAAACATACCTTATTTCTCTTCCAATTTAAGTGGCACTATTTGAGAACACAGGCCATATACCTAGAGGAATTTTAATCAGTTGAAAGATTTTACTGGGGATTTGACCACTGCAGGCTGAATGTCCCATGGGATTATGTATCCACTGAATAATGGAAGCCTAGATCTCTGAATCACCAGATGGAAGAAAGCTGCCTTCATATAAGAAAAACCTGCATCGCACTACGCTTCAGTAAGAATTAACTTCTACTGGCTTGGCGCCCATTGCATAGTGGTTACAGTGCCAACCACATACACCGGGGCTGGCGGGCTAGTACCCAGCTTGGGCGAGCTAAACAGCAATGACAGCTGCCACAACAACAACAAAAATAGCTGGGCATTGTGGGGGACATCTGCAGTCCCAGCTATTTGGGAGGGTGAGACAAGAGAATTACGTAAGCCCAAGAGTTGGAAGTTACTGTGAGCTGTGACGCCACAACACTCTATCATGGGTGACATAATGGGAATCTGTGTCAAAAAAAAAAAAAAAGGATTAACTTCTATTGCATTTAGTCATTGAAATTTAGGTTTATTTCTTACTGCAGTTATCAATTCTCCAATTTATACAGTCAACTATTCAGAAACATTTCAAAAATATTATTGTATTTTGTAGACATAATGGGTGGAATTGTTTTCATTTATTTAAAACTTGATGGATGGGGCGGCACCTGTGGCTCAAAGGAGTAGGGCGCCAGCTCCATATGCCGGAGGTGGAGAGTTCATACCCAGCCCCGGCCAAAAACTGCAAAAAATAAAATAAATAAAAATAAAAAAATAATAAAACTTGATGGATAGTAACTGAGATAGTATTTCTATAAAGCACATATAAAAAGCACACATAGGCATTCACCAATTTAAAAACTTAAAAGTAATTATATCTGGGCTTGCAAAGAAATGAAATATATTTTCTGTTCACTTAGTTTTCTCTTGATCAAATAAAAATTGAAATCGTAATAGATATTACTGAAATAAAAGCAAAATTTGGTAGCATGTAACATTTAAAATTAAATAGCTAAAATGACCAAAAGCTATATATGAAATAAAAAGTCACATGAAAGAAATATCAATGTATGCTCCTAAGTTGGACTGATTAGCATGTAAAGATTAAACATAATGATTTTTTAAATAACAATCACTGTCACTAGGCCTCACATTCAAATTACTGATGCTGTAGGGGTCTGGATGTACAGCATTTTTGTGTGTGTTCCCCACTTATTGTGTATAGATACAACAGGTTATTGTGAACTTAGAAGGAATAAATCCATATTAGCTTTTAAAAGTAGATCAGGGGTCTCCAACCCATGCCCCTGGCCCAGGATGGCTACAAATAGGGTCTAACACAACATCATAAACTTACTTAAAGCATTATGAGATGTTTTGTCATGGGTCTCAATTGCATGATTCTCAAACGTAACGTTTGTAGACAACAATGTCACGTCGCAATATCACGTAAAATAAACACACATGTGCTCTTGCTATTTGTACACATGTGGCTTCATTTTTACATGGTGTGCGGCCTCCAGCGTGTTTTCTTTCAAGCACAGATAGTCAAGTTGATATCATCAGATGCTACACTGTGTTCATGGTGACTTGTCGAGGCAGGAATTATCAATGATATTCAACCTATCATTGCAACATTAGGCATTTAGTGTTATTTAGCAGTTAGGTGAGCATTCTTATCTGATTATTAAGGTACTTCCCACACCTCATTGGCATCTCACACATCGCCCTCCACTCTTTACAATTGGCCTCTGTCTCACCCTGAGTTGGCAGGTGAGATGTAGAAGGGCCCAAACCTCGCTATTTTCCTGTTGGTTAATTTTTAGAATAAAAGTATATTCCTCTATCTATTATTATTTGTTAATCCTAGCATGACTTCTACAATGTCTCAAAAGGATCAGAACCCAAAAACAGAAAAATTAGAAATGAAAGAAGATTATTCTATGAAAAATGGACAAATGACTACTTTTTAGTCAATGCAAATAGTAAGGCACTTTGCTTCATTTGTAGGGAATTTGTGCGAGTCTTTGAAGACCATAATTTGAAAAGGCATTGTATGCAAAAACCTTCTGCCAAATTCAACGTGTATGAAGGATTGTATTGTCAGGACAAAATAGCGGAACTGAAAAAAAGTCTGTCTTCTCAAGAAAAACTTTTTAAGAGAGTTACAACTCAGATGGATTCCATTATAAAATCCATTTGGTTGGAAGCATATTTAATAATAAAAAAAATCAAAAACATTTACTGGTAGTGAGTTTATTAAGCAATGCATGGAAAGCATGGCAGGTACATCAAATAAATTGCCCTGAAAAAAAGGGGGGATATTTCTAAACTCAGTTCACCTCACCAGAGTGGTAAGACAGGTAAATTGATGAAATTAAAATATCTATCGAAAAAAGTTTGGAAGGTAAAGCTGCTAATTTTGAATATTATGCTGTGGCAATGAATGATAGCACTGAAACTACAAATACAGCTCAACTTGTGATTTTTATTAAAGGTATTGATAATGAATGTAATGTCACTGAAAAAATGGTTTCTTTAGCACCATTAAAAGACACAACTAAATCAAGAGGTTTATACGAAGCGCTAAAAAACATGTTAGAGAAATTTTCTTTGTCTACTGTCAACATATCCGTTACTGATGTGTGCCAGCAATGGTGAGGATGTGTACAATTAATAGAATGCAATTGTCACTCAAAAATCATGTTTGATGAATTATCATTGCATAACACTTCAAGTAAATTTATGCACAAAAGCTTTAAAAATATATAACGTCATGAAAATTGTCATCAGGAGTGTGAATTTAGGCTGGGCACAGTGCCTCATGCCTGTAATCCAAGCACTCTGGGAAGGGGAGGCAGGTGGACTCCTTGAGCTCAGGAGTTGGAAACCAGCCTGAGACAGAGTGAGACCCCTTCTCTAAAAATAAAAGAAAAAAAAAAACATCCAGGTATTGTAGCGGGCTCCTGTAGTCCCAGTGACTCCAGAGGCTGAGGTAAGAGAATCACTTGATCCTAAGAGTTTGAGGTTGCTGTAAGCTATGACACAACAGCACTCCACCCATGCTGACAGAGTGAGACTGTATCTCAAAAAAAAAAAAAACTCTGAATTCCTTAAGAGCCAGAGGATTGAATCATCACCAATCCCAGGAATTCCTTAAAAGTATGGATGCTGATTATGGTGACATCATTTCCATTTTGGACAATGACTAAGTCAAGACCAAACGTTATAAAGTTTTTATGATTTGCAAAACATTATCAAGTTGTTTATAGTATCAAAAACCAAATTTGTGCCAGAACTTGGCAATGAAAACCAGTTTACAGATTTAGCATTTTTGGTGGATTTAATCACTCATTTAAATGAGTTAAATATGAGTCTTCAAGGAGAAAATCAACTTATCAATACAATGTTTCAAACCATAACAGCATTCCAAATGAAACTGAAATTATAGAAATTAAGGCAAACCATTTTATGCATTTCAGCACATTGCCTAAAACACAATCCAGTGGATAGTGAAAAAGTATGCAGCTTGACTTCCCGATTTGATATAAGAATTCAAAACAGATTTAAAGATTTCTGGGAAATTAATTAATATGTTGGTGCATTTGCAACTCCATTTTCAGTCGACGTAAATATGTTACCTGACAGTTTTCAAATGGAATGCATATAGCTGCAACCTGACATTCAACTTAAAGAAACATTTGATCACAGCTCTTTA
Organism: Perodicticus potto; assembly: GCA_963574655.1. NCBI lineage: Eukaryota > Metazoa > Chordata > Mammalia > Primates > Lorisidae > Perodicticus > Perodicticus potto. Next base: position 8,856 of record CAUYRH010085615.1, read on the forward strand.
TTAGACTCCTGTAGGTCTTATCTTCCCAGACACAAATATCTCTTGTTTCACAATCACCCTTTATTTATGTCATCACTTTTTGACAGCGCTTATATTGTGAGCAAGTATTTTCGAGAATAGAGCACATTAAGTGTAAAATTAAAACAAAATATCTGATGAGCCCCTCGAAACTCACTGAAAATGGCAACTGCTTCCATCAAACCAGATATTGATGTATTAGTTTCTCAAATAAATGTCAAATACCCCACTAGCCTTATTTCCCACTTTTCTTTTACTTTTATAATAGAAAATATCAAGGCAAAGATGTTTCCTGACTTAGATATGTACATTTTATGTATTAGTGATTTTAACCGTGGGACCTGCTTGAAGATTTTAGAAGACTCTGAATGGGCTGCTGCTTGATTAGGATTATTATATAAAGGGTCTTTGGGGGTGTGTTTTGTTTTGTTTGCTTCTCTGTGGTGGTGGAAAACTGTGCACTTTTTTTGCTTGTCAGCTTCTGTTAGTTTTGTGTACTTAATGTGTGAACCAAGGCAACTCTTCTTCCCTTGTGGCCCAGAAAAGTCAAAAAGCTAGACCCCCAGGTAGAGTCTAACAACCCATATTGGGAGGTTCCAGCTTCACCACTGGGACATTGATTGAAAATCTGGTTTTCCCTTAATTATTCCCTGTTTAACCCACTAGCAAATTGCTAATAATACTTCCACTATTTTTCATTTTACAAACAATTTAGGCAAATGTTTCTATATGTATAGTTGTATTCTTGTACATACATTACAAACTCTTTACAATACCTTTGAATATCTGAAAAACGGTTTACCCTGAGAAATAAGATACAGACATTAAGATGAGAAGAAGTCTTTATTTTCTCATTCCGACAATAGCACAGTGTGTAAATTTTTGTAACTCTGTGAAAGATTCACTCTTGTAAATGTTTTCAATAGAAAAACTCGTTCAAACTAAATGATGGAATCTGGACCAGTTTCGTTTGCAGTAAGTGCCAGAACAACAACCCTGCCTGAGGTAGGCTCTTAGTAAACAGTTGTTAAGTGAATAAATTAAGCTATAACATTCAGAACATACTAGTACTTGAGATAAAGGAGGAGTTGTAACGTTAGATTACACCCACAAAGAGATCCGGGTTGTGATAGAATTGACAGCTGACAGTTGCTCTCCAGGAACAAATCGAAGAAAAGCTTTGTTCATATTGTTCTTAGAAGACTAATAATAAAATTAAATTAGCTATTGCCAAAATAGGTTTAATTATACATTTAATCATTGGTAGAGGGACTTCTTTTTACATTCCTTGAAAAATACTAAAGATCTTAAGATTTTAAAATGGATAATATCCAATCTCATTCAATGTGACACATAAAAAAAGGTTTAACTCTGCTGCCTTAATGTCTTTCAAATAAATTGTCAAAGAAAAAGCTGTGTGCTGTTAAGGGGAGAAGGCGTCTCATGAACACTGACAGTCACAGTGAAGAGACGGAGTCCGTGCCAGGTTTGAAGCACCTGTTGGTTACCGACACATTCACAGGTCATAAGGAGAGAGGCATACTCCAGATAAAGCAGGTGGAACTTTAAGAAAGATAAACAGGAAGAGAATGAAATCATAGGGAACATTCAGGAATGGCAAAATGAGCCCATGGAGTCTAGAAATGAGCTCTACCTTCATGTTCTAGCAATTTTGACTTTAAGTAAAGTCTTTTCTAGAAAGTACCTGCACTTGGAAATAAATTATCTGAAATGTAAATTTTTGTTTTAGGCCTACTAATGATGTGTTCTCTTGGAAAAAATAAATTTGAGGACTAAGCAGTTTCAAGTAAAGAAACTCATGCTCGAGTCATGTCAATAACATAAAACAGGCATCACATTCTCATGAGCCTCGTTATAACTTTCCCTTCTCCATTTGTTATGTATATAGCATATCAATCTTTGTATTTACCTTGTTCCTAAGGGAGAACCTCAGAAGTATAATCTCCCAGAAGCATTAGTGTTGTTTGATTTGATTATGTGCACCTTTATTGGTAAGATCTTGAATTTTCAAATTGTACTTAGCACATCTTTTGCTGCTTCTTTTTATTTATTTGTTTCAAAGAACTAGCACTTGATTTATTATTATAAAACCACTTCTTTGCCAATGTTTCTGGAAGTGCATTCTGCCAACCACACACAGTCAGGAGCTTCCTCTAAAAGCAGATTCTTGTGACCCAATCAGACTTCCAGAATCACTACTTATGAGGAGTGAAGCCCAGCAACCTGCATTTTGAAAAAGATATTTCATAAACAAGTGTAAGAACCACTACATTTGCACTGAGCACATGTGCAAAGAAACCTTCAACTAAAGGAGAGAGGGAAAGTTAAAAGAAAGAGAGGGCAGCGGAAAAGGGGGGGAATTGGAGCAGTTGATTCTGCCCTTTTAGGAGTAGAGAAATCTGCCCTTTTAGGAGTATAGAAATCAGGCGTATAGAAACGCCTGGGCCACACCCTCTTTTTACAGCAGGACTCGCTCTTTCACATTCAGATTCACTGTGGGGGTACTAACTGCTAGGTGCAGTCTCTTCTGCCACAAACAGGGGCAGGTGGATAAGAGAAAGTCAGCCAGTCCAGAGTGGTACCAGGCGTCAACAGTGGGAAGAAAAGATGAAGAAGCAGCCTTTCAACACCTAAATTCCGGACCTTCTCCAGAAATTTAAGTATTCTATTTTACAATCCACTGACAAGAGAATTAAGTTCAGTTCTGCCCATGTTGCCCCCCAGGTTTGAAAAAATAATAAGCATAACTTTGAAATAGATTGGCCTCTTTGCAAAATGTCTATGAGATTTCTCCTTTGTTTTTATAAATCTAGAATGACAGCTCATTATAATTTGTAAACTATCAAAAAATCCTTTATTGGATAAAGAAAAGACAAATAGGTCAATGCACCAGAATAGAGAAGTCAGACATAAACCCATATAAATAAAGACAACTGATCTTTTTTAAAAAGCAAAGGCAGGCCAGGCGTGGTGACTCACGCCTGTAATCATAACACTCTGGGAGGCTGAGGCAGGTGCATCTCCTTGAGCTCAGAGGTTTGAGACTAGCCTGAGCCAGAATGAGACCCCATCTCTACCAAAAAAGAAAAGCTGGGTGTTGTGTCAGGCACCTGTAATCCCAGATGCTTGGGAGGCTGGGGTAAAAAAATTGCTTAACCCTGAGTTGGAGGTTGCTGTGAGCTATGATGCCATGGCACTCTACCAAGGGCCAATAAAATAAATAAATAAATAAATAAAAGCAAAAGCAATACAATGGAGAAAATACAATTTTTTTTTTCTTTTTAGACAGAATTTCACTATGTCACCCTTGGTGGAGTGCTGTGGTGTCACAGCTCACAGCAATCTCAAACACTCTGGCTTTAGCAATTCTCTTGTCTCAGTTTCCCAATAGACTACAGATGCCTGCCACAATGCCCAGCTATTTTTTTGTTATTTTGTTTTCATTGTTGTTTAGCAGGCTCTGGCCAGGTTCTAATACACCAGCCCCGGTGCATGTGGCTGGTGCCCTAACCAATAAGCACTACAGGTGCCAAGCCAGAAAATAGTCTTTTCAAGAAATGGTACTGATGGTACTGGAATGACCAAACATCTACACACACACACACACACACACAATTGATGTAGACATAGATCTTATACCCTTCACAAACTTTAATCAAAATGGACTTTATACCTAAATATAAAATGTAAAACTATAAAACTCTTAAAAAATAATATAAGAGAAAATTATACATGGCCATGGGAATAGCAATAACAATTGCTAAAGGCAGCGTGATCCGTGAATTAAATAATGGATAAAATATACTTCATAAAAATTAAAAACTTTTGTTCTGCAAAAGACTGTGTGAAGAGAATGAGAATACAAAACACAAAATTGGAAAACATATTTACAAAGAAATATATTCAATAAAAAACTATTTTCAAAAACATACAAAGAACACTTAAAACTCAATGATAATAAATCAAACAACTTCATTTTAAAAAGAACACAAGACTCAAAAAAAAAAAAAAAATGTCCTCATCAAGAAAGACATAAGGGGCCAGGTGAGGTGGCTCCTATAATTCTACCACTTTGGCCAAGGCAAGAGGTCAGGAATTTGAGACCAGCCTGAATAAGACCAAGACCCAATCCCTATAAAAGTATAGAAAAATTAGCCAGGAATGATGGTGCATGCCCATTGTCCCAGCTATGGGGGGAGGCAGAGGCAGGAGGACCACTTTGTCCAGAGTTTGAGCCTGCAGTGAGCTCTAATGAGAAAGACTGAGACCCTATTTCACAAAAACTAAGTAAGATATAAAGACGGCAAACAAACATATGAAAAGATGTTAAACATATATGTCATTAGGGAGTTGCAAATCAAAACAATGAGACACCACCACATACCTATTAGAACAGCCAAAATCCAAAACACTGACCACAACAAGGGCTGGCAAGGATGTGGAGCAATGGGAGCTGTCTTCATTGCTGGTATCAATGCAAAATTGCACAGTCCCTTTGAAGAACAGTTTGGTGGTTTCTTATAAAACAAAAGATATTCTCTGCACACAAGCCAAAAATAGTGCTCTTTGGCATTTACCCAAAGGAGCTGAAAATTGATGTTTCATGCCAAAACCTGCCCATGAGTCTTTATACTAGCTTCATTCATAATTGCCAAAATCTGGAACAACCAAGAAGCCTATTAGCAGGTGTGTGGATAAGTAAACTGTGGTATATCTGGACAATAAAATATTATTCAATACTGGCATAAGAAACCAATCTTCCATAGGTTTACTGTACTGACACTTACATGTGGTGCATGTCTGGTCTAAGCAAATTAGGTCAACTTAAGGAGATGCTCAAAGTAGGGAGGTGGTCGGCTATGGAGGTCCTACTGTATATGTTTAACCAACTTGGTCTACATACTTGTATAATTCCAAGGATATGGTGTTCTGGAAAAGGCAAATATAAAGACATTAAAAAGATCAATGAATTGCTAGGAGGGGAGAGGGAGGGATGAATAGGCAGAGTACAGAGGGTTTTTCGGGGCAGTATAAATATTCAATGATGTTTAGTATAGTATCTAATGACACTATAATGGTGGGTATAATGTCATTATACATGTGTGCAAACCCATAAAATGTGCAAAAACAAGGGTGAACCCTGTTGTAAACTATGGACTTTGAGTGATAACGATGTGTTGGCAAGGGTTCAACAATTGTCACAAACACGCCACTCTGGTGGGGGACGTAGACAATGGGGAAGGCTGTGGATGTGTGGGGACAGGGACATATGGAAAATCTCTAAAAAAGCAAAAAAAGCAAAAAGCAAAAAGCAGAAAAGCAAAAGTCTAATTTTTTTAAAGGCAAAGTAGGAACTGAATATGGAAAGGAAAAATCCCAGAATTTTCTTTAAATAATTTTCTTAAACTCCTAAAATAAGGCACTTGAGGTATTTAAATATAGGACTTGCCAAGTATTTGATTAATGTGGATTAATAAGTTAATACTTTCTCAGGCTAGAATGAATTTCTGTTATCAAATCAACAGCAACCAAATTAGGAGGGCCCTAAAACGTGATAAAAACGTCATTTTCATTCAGAAGAAAACGTCGTTCTTCCTTCTCAGGAGTTGAAATGTGGGTCCATTAAAACAGCATCAAGCTTCACCTAAGTCAGTCTAACAAAACTGTATAAAAGTATCTGGCCACTCTCAAATTCAATGTCCGTATTGCAGATAGCATCCCACCAGTTTCTCCCATTCTGAACCTTAATGTGGCCTCTATTATCTAAAACATAATTAAGTGCTAACAAATGCAGCACTTTGGGGTCAAAAGTCCTGGGAACTAATGCTATCTAGGCTGAGGCAAGGGAGAGTCTCTGTTGGATAAGGACCGAGCTCACCATCTGTTACCCCACTGAGATCCAACAGGTCCTGAGGGAATTGCCACACACGTCTCTTCCACAGGCTGTGCTCAGCAGAGCAGCCTTCTGGTAATTTCATTCATTGATAAGTGGGATGTGTTTGGTATGTTCTAATGAGTCTCAGATATCCTAGCATGATGAGCTGAGAGATTTTTTTAATCAGGTATAAAAAAGGCTTTTGGATGATTATAAAAAGCAGAGCACCTCTGTAAACTTAAACGTATTTTTAAAAATTGTTATAAAAAGTGGTAGATTGTAACTATATTATAAAGCATTGCTCTACTCACCTTGTTAATATCCATCCAGTTTTCAATGACAGAATCAAGCTTTTATAATCTCAGCCATTTTATACTAAGAAGTAGAAGAAACTTCAGAGATGCTACTAATTCTATTTTTACCTTCTTAGTGCTTTTTTCTTGAAAGGACAATTATATACACCCTTGATTCCTTTTTTTCCTATTTTGGGGGAAGGGTTACATTTACTGCCAAAGACATTGCAATCATTCAGATTACCTTTACCACACAGTTCTTTAACTTCTTTGAAAAAAAAATCCCTAATACAGTTTTAGATTTCATTATAGTATAGTTCATGTTTTTCTTCCTTATAGAAAACCCATGACATATTTGTACTTTTCAGAAATTAGGGTACAATCGAAACTTCATCTAATTCTCTTTCTCAGGGGGAAGGATTGAAAGTCACTCTGTTGAAATTCCCCTACTAGCCTCCTATCACCTATTATTTACACACATCTCTCCCTTATTGAAACTCATGCCTTCCTATAAAATACTTCCCTATAAAACTTTCTCTCACCAGATGTGCTCTCAGACTTTTCTTGAACACCATGGCACATTTTACTTTTCTTATAACACTTCCTCACATACTTTCTCACATTAACACTATTGCCATATTGCCTATTCCTCACTGAAAAACAATCCTTGAAAGCTGGGGCAAGGTCACAGTCATACTTGGCCTTTTTGCTTGGCACTTTGGACATGCTAAGCATGGATCAATTATAGTAGAACTTCTATAACATGACCACCCTAGGGACTGCCACAAACTGGTCAACATACAGAGGTGGTCAACGTAATGAAATAGGTTTACCATACTGACACTTACATGTGGTGCAGGTCTGGTCTAAGAAAATTGGGTCAACTTAAGGAGATGTTCAATGTAGGGAGGTGGTCAGCTATGGAAGTTCTACTTGGTTTTGTAGGTTTCTTGAGGGAGAGACAGCAGGAGCCATTTAACATATGGTAATAGAGAGTGAGAGCAAGACCACAGACTAGAGATACCTCCTTGCTGACTACTCATGGGGAGACAGGGAAGAGTGGACATCACCTACCTCCAGTGGGGGAATTTGCACAGAAACATCACTCTGGGGACACAGTAAAGCTGTAGGAGGTGAGGAGGAGTTTGAGAGCTGAGGAAAACCATGGAAGGTAGGTCCTTGGCCTGGGCAGAGGCCAGACGGTTGGTTGGCTCTCCCACAGAGGACTGGAGACAGGAAAGGGTTGTCCTGCAGTATTTTAGACTGGGTTGCTTGCTGGAGCAGCATCCCGCATTGAACACTGGGTAGGGTGGCTCTTTCATCAGCTTGGCTGCTGGCAGGGCATGCCATTGTGGGAAGACTACCCATGTGTGAGGAACAGTCCATGGCGTTTTAGTGCACTGCTGGCTCTGGTGCACCTGCTGAGCTCCAGCAGCCATCCTTGGGTCGAGCTGAGCAGTCCTCACACACCCCTGGAGGGCCACATTGTTGTCAGGGGACTCTGTCTGCAGGTCTCCTAGGAGGTCTGGGGAGAGCTTTGGAACCCCAGTTCTGCAGGAACTAAAGGAACTAAATGCTAATAAAAAAAAAAAAACAGGCCTCGATAGAGGGCAAAGAAGTCAGAAAGACAAGATCTGATGTCCTTTGCAACTAGAGAGTGGCTTCCCACTCCCATCATACACAATGAATCCTGTGCATTTCCTCTGTCTCCTAACATGATGGCATTACCTGGTGTCCAGGCAATATATTGCAATACATATGCACACGTGCACACACACACACACACACACACACACACTCAGGTTTACATTTTTGGCATCTTTTTGCAATTTTTGTTCCTTACGGCTTTTTTTCTTTTTTTCTCTTTTGTTGTTATTGTTGTTTTTGTTTAGTTGTTTTTTGGTTTGGGTGTATTTTTTTTTTTACTGTACTGTTTTCAATATCAAGGGCTCCTACACTTTTATTATGGTTTTTCAGCCCCTTTTATTCTTTCATTCTTTTTAATTTATCTCATTTTTCTCTCTTTGATAGAGATTTTTCTACTTTTCTCATCTTTCCCGCTTATTGTATAAGTTTCTCATACAATAGCTAAGATATAGCTTTTTTTCTTCTTTATCTTACACAATTATATTTTTAAAATGGTTTAGCCATTTTTATAACTTTTTACATTTTTTTATTCTCTTCCCTGAATGCTGGGGGTCACAGCAATGGTCTGGCTGGGGAGGGGGATCACAAAATTGGTCTGGCCGAAGGACTCCACAGATCATAGTTTTAGATGTCCTTCTAGCTTCACCCTTTGGAAAGAAGTTATTGGTAGGTCCCTTCTACAACAAATAGATGATTTCTTTCTATATTGGGCAAAAGCGGAGTCTTGCTTTTGCCCAGGCTGGTAAGGAGATCCAAAATTAGAGGAACATGTCCAGCCTGGCCCCTCAAATTCCTAGAGCTAGGGGTGTGGTAAAAGCCCCCTGCTGAACATCACCATTTTTCCTGACACTCTCTTTCTCTCTTACTATCCTTTTTCTCTCCTTTCCATCAATTCTTTCTTTTCACCCCTTTTCTGGTTCTTTTGCTTCTTTATCCTTTTCTTTTCTTTATTCCATCTGGCTCTTTACCCTTATCTTCCTGTTGGCCTTATACTAAAAGGCCATTTCAACATCTAAGGTATGAGACAAGGTAATTTAAATCAAGGAAGGTCATTATAAGTAAAACATAGGGGAAGGAAGGGAACCAGAAGAAAATATACATAAGCAGGAGCCAATAGAAAAATTCTGGCAACATGAACCAGAATAGAGCAACCTTCCCCTCAAAGGAATCATGAGGTAATTACCACAGAAGATTCCACCTATAAAAAATTAATAGAAATGACAAAAAGGAAATTTAAAATATGGATGGCAAAAACAATAAAGAGAACTGACAAGAAAGTGGAAGCATAGAATCAAAAAAATGAACAAAATATGTAAAGAATATAGAAAGAACATGGTGCAGCTTAAGGACCTAAAGGAATAAATCAAGGAAATTAAAGATACAGTAGAAAGTATTAATAACAGATTTGACCATGGAGGAGAAGGAATCTTAAGGTTAGATGGTAAAGCTGTTGAGCTATCTCAGACAGTTAAAGAGGCAGAAAAGAAGAGAGAGAAAGCAGACTATTCACTCAGAGAATAAAGGGATTTCATAAAACATCTAAACATACAAATTATAGATTTTCCTGAAGGGGAAGAAGAACTTCCCAAAGGGAAAGAACCCCAACTGGAAGATAAGAAAAATGCTCGAGTATCATTAACGATTCTAAAACACTCCTTTTAGAGAGATCAGATCATCTCAGCACAAATGCAGCATCTCCAAGATACACTGTAATGAACCTGTCCAAATTCAAGATGAAAGAGAAAATTCCACAAGCAGCCAAGAGTAAGCATCAATTGACCTACAGAGGAAGATCCATCAAGAGGACAACAGACTTCTCAGCTGAAACTTTCCAAGGCAGAAGAGAATGTTAATCCACCTTTAACACTCTTAAACACAACAATTTTCACCCCAGAATTCTGTATCCCATTAAACTAAGCTTCATCATCAATGGAGAAATAAAATCTTTTACTTAAATGTAAACACTGAGGAAATCTTTCACAAGACCAGTTCTAAAGGAAATACTTAGTTCTATTCTCCACATTTAAAATCAAAATGACCCACCAGCGAAGTAAACACCCACAAACTGAAGGACAAGACCTAGCTTCCATAATGGCACAAAGGATAAAACTAAGCAATAGCCTTTCACAAAATATGATAAATAGAACTCCACTACACATATCAATTCTCTCAATAAATGTTAATGGCTTGAATTCCCCACTCAAGAGGCACAGGCTCGCTAATAGGATGAAAGAGCACAGGCATCCATATGTTGTCTCCAGGAAACACATCTGAACTTGAAAGACAAAATAAGACTCAGAGTAAAACATTGGAAAACAATATTTCAAGCAAATGGAAAAGAGAAGAAAGGAGAGGTCACAATCCTATTTTCAGATACATGTGGATTTTAAGCAACTCAAGTTAAGAAAGAAAAAATGGTCACTTCATACCAGTCAAGGAAACAATACATCAAGAGAACATTTCAATTCTAAATATTTATGCACCCAACTTAAATGCTTCTAGATTTATGAAACAGATCTTGATTGGTCTGAGCAATATGACATCCTATATCACCATAACAGCTGGAGACTTTAACACCCCTCTGTTGGAACTGCACAGATCATCTAAACAGAAACTAAATAAAGATACAAGGGACTTAAATGTGACCCTAGAACAAACGGGCTTAATACATATATAGAACACACCATCCCAAAGCTAAGGAATATCCATCCTTCACATCAGCCCCTGGAACATACTCCAAAATAGATCATATCCTAGGTCATAAATCAAATCTCAACAAAATTAAAATAATTAAAATAAAAAAAAAACTATGATACTTCAATATCTGTAAAAAAAGAAAGAAAGAAAGAAAGAAAGAAAGAAAGAAAGAAAGAAAGAAAGAAAGAAAGAAAGAAAGAAAAAGAAAAAGAAAACCCATAGTGGTTGATAGATATATCAAAGAGAATAAGTTTAAATTTCACTAAAACAACCCACTTATAAGTAAATTGTTTTCAGAATATGGTTTAGCATTCTATTTTTACTATTTTCAGTGTATAGATTTTTCATCTCCTTGGTTAAATTTATTTCTTAGTATTTCAGGCAAAGATGTCTTATAATTTTGCTGATAAATTCCTATTGCTTAGTCATAGAACTGTCATGCAATACATTACATTTTTGGTGGTGATGATAATAAACAAATCTATTGTGCTACTAGTTATATAAAAGTAGAGCACAATTGATAATATGCTACTATTTTACTGGTTTATGTATTTACTATACATTTTAGAGTGTACTCTTTCTACATATGTGTGTATATATGCATTTGTGTATGTATACACGATGTCTGACAAGTTCACAGACTTGCCACCTTGTGCTTCTGTTGGCACAAACACCTGGGTAAGGATTACATAACTTTGGCCTATCAGTGTCTCACAGCTTTGTTAGTAGTGACATTAGCGGTGTCTTGCTGAGTGATGTTCATTATTGTTGTTGTGTGTTTTTGAGTGCCATCATGAAAATGCTGGAGCTGAATTAGAGCAATGAACAAACATTAAATTTCTTGTTAAACTTGGCAAGAGTAGAAGTGAAATCCGGGACATGTTAGTCTAAGTTTATGGGGATAATGCCACGAAGAAAATGGCAGTGTAAAAACGGATTAAACATTTTTTCTGAGGGGAGAGGAAGCATCACTGATGAAGACAGACCAGGGCAGCCAGTAACAAGCAGAACTGATGAAAACATTCCAAAAATGTGTTAAGGTGTACATCAAAACCTTCAGCTGACTGTGAGAAGCATAGAAAACCAAGTAAACATCCATAGAAAAACAGGAAAATCTTAACAGAAAATCTTGGCATGAATGTACTCAATATAATATGAAACCAATATATAAACAACCACACACCCAACTAGAAGAAAAACACAAGTACAATCTATCATGGAGGAGGGAGAATGAAGAGGAATTGGTAGGATCTCACCTAATGGGCACGAGGGTGCCCAGTGAGGGTGCTCAGTACACTCCCCTGAAGGGCTCAACAGTAATTTGAACTTCACCCTAGAATTGATACACTGTAACCTAAACATTTGTGCCCTCATATTAATCTGAAAATTAAAAAATCTTGGCATGAAAAATAAAAGAATTAAAATTATACCTTGTATCTTCTCAGACCAAAGGCAATAAAGATGGAGCTCAACTCCAACAAAAATTTTCATCCCCACAAGAAGGCATGGATATCAAATAACCTTATACTGAATGACACCTGGGCCAAGGAAGAGATAAAAGAGGAAATTATTAAATTCCTCAAACATAAGAACGATGAAGCCATAAGTTACCAAAACCTGTAGGATACTGCAAAAGCAGTCCTAATAGAGAAATTTATTGCATAAGATGCATACATCCAAAATACAGAAAAAGAGCACATCAACAATCATCTTATGGAAATGTAAAAGGAAGAGTAATCCAATCCCAAACCTAGTCAAATTTAGCCAGAATTAAATCACAAATGAATGAAATTGCAAACAAAAGAATCATTCAGAAAAAATCAATGAAACAAAAAATTTGTTCTTTGAAAAGATAAATAAAACCAATTGCCCCTGCAATACCACTATAAGGCATTTACCCAGAAGGGGAAAAAAATCATTTTATTATAAAGACATTTGCACTAGAATGTTTATCACAACTCAATTTATAATCACCAAAATGTGGAAACAATGTAAATGCCCATCAACTCAGGAATGGATTAACCCGCCGTGGTATATATATACCATAGAGCACTATTCAGCTGTAAAATAAATGGAGACTTTACTTCTTTCGTATTAACCTGGATGGAGTTGAAACACATTCTCCTTAGTAAAGTATCACAGGAATGGAAATGTAAGTATCTCATGTTCTCAATCTTATTATGAAGCCAGTAGATGATCTAACACATGCCCACATAGGAGAAAAGCTTAATTCTATTCAAGTTTGGGGGAGGAGGAATGAAAGGGGGGTATTAGTGTGCTCCCACTTAAAAGGCACAAGATAGGTATGCATGGCACTCTTTTTGAGTGTGGGACACAACTACAAGAAGCACTTTACATAATAAATGCAAACATTGTAACCTGGTCATTTGTGCCCTCACAATATCCCAAAATAAAAAAAATAATATATGTATATAGTAATAGTCTTGAACTAGTTCAAATCCTTAGTCATATGCATCAAAATATTTTTGTTTGTTTCATTTTCTTGCAGACTGTGGCATGATACTGTCACAATATTTCTGCCCAATGACCTCAGCTACCACCTACAGACGAAGTACTACCAAATCTTTATCTTTGGCCTCCAAAGACTGCTTTGCAACTGCCTACTGAATTAATGCAACATAGAAAAGTAAATTGGCTTTCATATTTCTGTGTCTTTAAGAGAATTGTTCATGAAATGTGTACACACACACAGAAGCACTCTACATTAGGATATGTCATTGATTTTCCTAGAAAAAACTCCAGTGGCTCTATAAGAAGTGAGTTGAATAATAGATACCAAGCATAAAACAGAATTTAAAAAACTGGGAATTTAGAATATTCTACAAAGATTTTTATGAGACTTTGTACAAGTCGTTTAATTATCTGAGAGCCTCGTCTTCCAGCTAGCAATCATTTGAGTCACCTGCTGCAGTTAGCTGCTTTACAGCATCATGAGACTCAGATGAGATCATCTGTGGTAGCACAACAGAAAGGAAACAGAACTGGGGGTGACGGGCAAGTGGCTAAGGACACCCGGCCCTGGTTTCAGACTTTCCAGTTTGCATCATGACATAGCCCCTTGCTCCATCTGAGTGCTTGTCTCTGAGACCTCATCTGTAAAACGGGAGGATAATAGAATTAACTCCAGAGCTCCTGGGAGGAGTGAACAAGAAAAATCACTAAAATGCACTTAGCAGAGTGTATTATTCCTCTGATGCTGTGGTTTCAATAGTGAAGTTGTTAAGACCTTTTAATTTCTCAAAGAACTTGAAGCTATATCAGAGGGCTCAAGCAAATGATTAATATTTAAATTTCCTAGAAGAACCTCAGTGCTTAAACCAATTTATAAAAAAAGGATCCTTCTGTGTCTATCAAACTGTTACATCAAGCACCCAAAATCTCTTTAAATAATGGTTAAGTGTGGGAAAGGTATGGCTATCTTCAATACTCAGATGAAATACATGGCATTCAATAGCAAATATGATTTTTAGCCCCATGAGTGAAACTTGACTTTCAACCTATTCCTATATTCCAATTTATGAAACAACTATCCTCTAGATCCCCACTCGGTGGCCTTCAAAGAGGTTTAACTTTCTTATTGCATGTTAATTGCTCAGCTCCCATCTGTATCCACTGGGAGCCAGCAGCCAATGTGTACAATGCAAAGCACTGTACATTTTGGGTTAGCAAACTCCAGAGCAAAAAGGAAATCTTCTGGTAGCCTATTTTGACAATTCATATAATTTGCGGTGATGTTTTCATTACAGTGTGTCACACAGGAAGCCACAAAAGGATTAGATGGAGACCAACTCATCCGCAGTTTTCCAGCCGGTAATCACACTGCCGCCCGCCGCCCTGCTCCAGTTCCTCAGCTCCAGCGCTTCCACGTACCGCATGGTGTGACCCTAAACTCGTTACGGAATAGATGTGCCACATAGGCAAAAACGCCATTATCTGCATTCTATTAGGCTCTGTGATTTGATCTTTCAGAAATATCTGAATCCACAGCAAGATGAATGTCGGGCAAGACAAAAATATGCCAGTGGAATTTTGAAAACCACAAAGAAACTCTAGGATATATTAGGAAAGAAGAGGGCAAGAAGAAAGTGACCTGGGGTAAACATAGAGCCTATAACACTGGATCCATGCTATGCTCTCCTTACGCTTTCCTAGGGTGGTTTTGAAAACCCAGACTCAAGTGTACTTTATCCAAACCTAAATTTTTTTTTGAAGTAGATTTATTGGACTAATAAAAACCAGGTAATATGCTTGCTGACACAACAAAAAGGCCATGCTGGAAACTTTATATTTGATTTTTTTCTTCTAGTTCCTGAATTATCTTTTTTTAGGTATAAAGTTGTGCCTAGTACTCTAAGGAACAGCCAAACCGTTTTAAAACTTTGAGTCCACTCATCAATTGAAGAAGATATTGGCAATATTTCCTTTTATTAATAACATTTCACTTCGGTCATTGTATTTGTACTGTGAGGCATTTGACAGGGTAGCAAATTTCTTTTTTTAAATTTTTCCCTTTTTGACATTCCAAGAGGGTCTCTTGGCTCAACTCCAGACTCACTTTTCCAGCAAATCTGTTCCAGGATTCTCTTTCTCTACCTACCTTTTAATAAAATAAGAAAAAAATTATTTTACCCTCTACTTGCTCTGAACTCTGAGTGATCTCATTCCCTTCCATAACTTTAGCTATTCACCTATAAAATCAATAATACCCAAATTCTGCTTTCTAGCCCAAACCTCTTGTCTTGAACCTCAATTCAAAATTTTAAGTGCTGAACACACAGTCATCTACAAGGATGCTGCATCAATCATGAACTCAACTATCATTTTGATTACGTAAAAACAGTATGAACTCACGTTACTCTGTAGGTGCCGTTAGGTTTGACATTGTTATGAGCCGACAGATACACATTCATGAAACCACCAATAGGGTTTCTTCTCCTCACATGTCTCCTCCCCACAGTTCCATCCCAGATCCTGCAAACAGCAGAATTCTGTGATAGGATGTTTTCTTCTCCTCCTTGTTTTCCTCCGCATCTGTTCTATAATTCTACCATAATAATTCGTATACGGTAAAGTAATTATTCATCTACCTGCTGATGTCCCCCATCGCAAGGAGAGTTTTAAGTGTGATGAGCCAGTTAATCATGCATCACTACCATCTTGCAATGAGCCTTTTTGATTAATCCTGCATCACCAGAAGAGTGCCTGGCACAAAGGTAAAATGCCCTTTGATACAGCAGTAAAAAATACTGAAAAAAAATTTCACCCTCATGAAGCTGAGAATCTAGTGAGCAGGGGTCCTCAAACTTTTTAAACAGGGGGCCAGTTCACTGTCCCTCAGGTGGTTGGTGGGCCAGAATATAGTTTAAAAAAAAACTATGAATAAATTCCTATGCACACTGCACATATCTTATTTTGAAGTAGAAAAACAAAACAGGAACAAATACAATATTTAAAATGAAGAACAAATAAAGTTAAATCAACAAACTTACCAGTATTTCAATGGGAACTATGAGCCTGCTTTTGGCTAATGAGATGGTCAATGTCCAGTTCCACATCTGTCGCTGCTAGTCATAACAAGTGATGAAAGTGTGCATCAGTTAATCTAGATTTGGTTGGAGGTTTCAGATGTTTCATTCTGCAAAAAGTCTGTTCACAGACATAAGTGCTGCCAAAGATGGTTGACATTTTGAGTGCATGGTTCCTGAGATTAGGATATGTCTCAGAGGGGAGATATGCACAGAAATTAGGAAAGCTGCTTGACTTGAATGCGTCCTTCAGAGAGTCACAATTCTACAGTTCAGCCAGTTCCATTTGGTAAATTGTATCCACATTTTCTTTTTTTTTTTTATTTCAAGATACTTTATTCATAAAACAGGTCACAACACTAAGCTTTTGGCCCATTCTGCCACTATACAAGCTACAAATGCTTGCTGAGCAGCAGAGGGGTGCTCTTTCATAGCATGTCTGAAAAGTGAATAAAAATACATATAAAACAAATATTCAAATAGTTTCCATAGGAACGCAGATAAGTGTGACCCTATCTCCTAATCTTACATATTGCTACATCTGTGTCAACCCTACTCTTACAAAGAAATTTCAAAACTAGCAATAATTAAGTTAAATGGTCCCCCCAAATCCCTTAATTCAAGCTAAACTCGCAGTTAACAGCTACAGAATGATAACTACACATTAATACTAGCTGAAGTACAAGTTGCTGGGTAACGTTTCATTCCACTTTCCCAAGCACAAGACACAGGCAGAGTGCCAACATCCTGCTCTTCTACTTTGGGTAGGTAGTTGGGGTTCTGAATTTGCTGCACAAGTTGCCACATTGGTCCTAACATCACATAGTAAATTGTCGGCCTCTGGAATCCACTGGAAGTAGAAGCAGCAGCTACAGTATAAGCACCCATATTTTCAAAGAGCATCCACTCACCCACACGCATTTCTGGCAGGTCACAGCACTCAACTATCCAGTCAAGGCCATTGCATGTTGGTCCCCATATGCTGGATGAATACTTTTCATCTGGTTTAGGTCTCTTTTGCAGAAGAGGCTTTACATGA
>CAUYRH010085616.1:0-36016 GCA_963574655.1 Perodicticus potto
CTTTATTGCCCTCGGTAGAGTGCCGTGGCGTCACAGCTCACAGCAACCTCCAACTCCTGGGCTTAGCCTCCAGGGTAGCTGGGACTACAGGTGCCCACCACAACGCCTGGCTGTGTTTCTGTTTTGCAGTTCGGTGGAGGCCGGGTTCGAACCCGCCACCTTCGGTATATGGGACTGGCGCCCTACTGGATGAGCCACAGGTGCCGCCAAGATGACATATTTTTAAGTTTGGGGGCCTAAGATATATGGGATATGAATATCTTCATATTCTGTGATCATTCTGAGAAGCATATCCATGTACCTCTCCCTCAGTTCACCTTGTCACAATTTTACTGTCCTTGTTCTTTCCCAGCCCCTGACGTACTAACCCACCAGTCAGTCCCCATTTATAAGTATATATCCATACTCAGTCTATCTTAGTTACACATGAATTAGATAATAAGGTTTACTCCCCCAAACCTGCCCCTTACCACTATGTTTCAAGGTCCCCTCTTCATGGGGCAACAGGGCAGCAGTTGTCCAGCATCACCTTGTGCTGATGACATCCTGTGCAAATTGGTCAACAATTCAGGCCCTTAATTCTTCCTTGTTTGACTTTTTAATGAAGCTATAAGGATGGCTGGAGGAAGAAAGTACAAAGTATCATGGGATTCTGGTCACTCGCTTGTGATGTGACAGTTATTGGTGCCTTATGAACTGTTCATCCTGGTTTCTTATACCACCATTCCTGTGGCAGAGTGCTGCTGCTGTGAGAGTTTAATTTTATGGCTTGGTGGATCAGATAATACCCAGTTCATGATGGACAGTTCTCATAGGCTTGTGGGGTTCCCTACCCAGGTGTTCAGCCTCTGCTGGGGCTCAGAAGCCTCTCAGGAGCTGCTCTTCACATGGAAGAATAGTTGTTGGCAGACTTGATCTGATTCCAAAACCTTAGGAGTTTGTGTGTGATTTTCCTGTTGAGGCTTGCAGAGGCTCTGTATACCATGTTTGTCTGCCACAGGAATTTCCAGCACAGCTGTATCTTTGGGTCATAAGGCCCAGTGGCAGGGTGGCTGGGATCATAGCCTGGACCTTTGTCAGATCCTTTTCTTAACTGATTCATACTCAAAACTGGTAGCGTTAAGGGTTACTCAGTAAGTGGGTTAGAGCTACCTACCAAAATATAGCCCATATTACCTCAAAAACCCAAAGATGTTCACCAAGCACTATGCCTTGAGGCAAAAAGGTTGTGAGGCAGCTGCCCCAGTGCGATGTTAAAAGGCCTTTATGAGGGGGGCTGAGGCCCTCAGACTGGGCAGGGGCTGCCTCTGCAGCCAAGCGTGGTATGGGGGACTTAGGGTTCAGAGTTCTTAGCCTTGACTGTCCATTCCAAAAGGTCCCAATCTTATCGGTGTCTCAAAGTTCCACTCTTTCCTCACCTGTATCCTAGCCTTAGTTAAACACTTGCCAATATTCAGCATTTAATTGATGTTAAAACTCTGCAGCCCTTACCATTCAGCCTTGAGCATGGTCCTCTCTTCCCTGTAACCTCACAGGAGATAAAGGACTGAGTCAAAATTGCTACGGAGGGTTCCTGAATGACAACTTATTTTCTTAGTTACACAGTCAGTTGAGTACCTAATACATTGTCCTGCCCTTTCACTTCATCTCATGCCACCCACCAGTTATAATGTGAGAACCTGTGATGCCATCACGTGCCAAGGGCTGTTCATATCCCTGTTCTCCTGGGCAAGGGGAAGCTCCACAATGCCTCTCGAATGTGTGATACCCACTGTTTTCATTTCTACTTCCTCGGCCACTCCTTGTACATTATACAGTGAGGACCCCACAGAACAGCAAACCCAGATTGGGTAATTGAATCTGAAGGATCAAAGGAAGATTAGGTTGAGGAACCTGACAAAGAGCACTGTGTGGAAAAAGCCACCAGGGCTGTTGACTTGGAAGGAAGGGAGGGAAGTGGGAGCACACAGATTCCCAGAGCTTCCTCTCCTCACTCTTTGATCCAAATTGGCCAACCTTAAACCTCTGCGATCTATACAGTTCAGCCTCCCAGGACACAGAGAAGGGTGGGGAATGGTGAAGAGTGGATTTGGAAAAGCAAATAAATAGATGTTTCTAACATAGATATAGATATAGATATAGATATAGATTAGATATAGACATAGATATAGATATATAGATATAGTAAGAGTCAAACTTGCTGGGCCAGGCGCCGTGGCTCATGCCTGTAATCCCAGCACTCTGAGAGGCCACGGCAGGTGGATTGCTTGAGCTCACAAGTTCAAGCTCAGGCTGAGCAAAAATGCAACCCCTGTCTCTAAAAATAGCTGGGCGTTTTGGCAGGAGCCTGCAGTCCCAGCTACTTGGAAGGCTGAAGCAAGAGGATCACTTAAACCCAAGAGTTTGAGGTTGCTGTGAGCTATGATGCCACAGCACTCTACCCAGGGTGACAAAGTGAGACTCTGTCTCAAAAAAAAAAAAAAAAAAAGTCAAACTTGTTTGAGACCTAGACCCATTTTTCACTTCTTTTCGAAATATCTTCAATCAAATTTTTCCCTCAAGCACCTCAACATCAACACGAGCAAAACAGAACTCATCTTTGCTTTCCAAACTCACTTCTTTCTCAAGCCCCCAGCTTTAGTTACGGTACTATCATTCACTTAGGCAGTTAGTTCTGGGAATTGTCCTTGATCCCTCCCTGTTCCTTGTATCCTGCATCTCTTTGGTCAACATTCTGTACATATCTTTCAGCTTCATATGTTCTCCCCTGTTTCCCTCCCAGGTTATCAGTGCAAGCGCTCATCTCTTCTCATTTGAATATATCAACACCTCTTAATTCATCTTCCTTCCTGTATGCTTTAAACCACAATCTACCATGCCACTGGAGAGATTTTCTTGAATTTCAAATGTGAATCCAGTACATTACCCCTTTGTTTACAAACTATCGGCACACTTAGCCCCGAGAATGAAATACAAACTACTTAGAATGGTGCACAACACCCTTGGCAATCTGGTTCCTGAGTATTTCTTAAGCCTCATCTGCCACCTGTGCGAACTGTGTGTACTCTACTCTGTCCTCCAGCCATAAAAAATACTTGACATTTTCTGAATGTGTTTTGTTATTCTACCTGTGCTTTCCCACATATTCCCCCACTTTGCCTGATATATTCTTTCCTTCTGCCTGCCAGGTGAGCGATAACATCTTTTATAAGAGTCAATTTAAGTGGCCAGTCATGGTGGCTCACACCTGTAATCCTACCACTTTGGAAGGCCAAGCTGGGAGGATTGCTGAGGTCAGGAGTTTAAGACCAGCCTGAGGAAGAGTGAGGTCCTAACTGTATATAAAGAACCAGAAAAATTAGCTGGGCATGGTGGTACCTGCCTGTAGTCCCAGCTACTCAGGAGGCTGAGGCAGGAGGATCTCTTGAGCCTAAGAGTTTGAGGTTGCAGTGAGTTATGATGCTGCTGCTGCACTCCAGGTTGGGTGAATTGCCCAGAAACTTTGTCTCAAAAAAAAAAAAGTTAGCTCAAATGATCTCTGGGAAGCCAGAGTTGAAAACCATCAGCCAGGGTCCTCTAAAAATGAATGAATGAGTATTTAGAATGTAATTAAAAGAGTATGGAGTATTACATTAATGTAAAAAATGTAAGGCATGCAGCTACTCATAGAGCTATGTATGGAGTTTAGTTAAATATATTTAATATATGCTATAGATTGTGAAAGCAACCAAGAAGAAAACTCTGTCACCATTGATTATAAGATACCTTCTAACTTCAGAATTATTAGCCACACCACCTGGCTAATTTTTCCATTTTTAGCAGAGACAGGGTCTCACTCTTGTATAGGCTGGTCTGGAACTCCTGAGCTGGAAAAATGTGTACCTTACAAAATGTGGAAAAAAGTGTACCTTACAATCAGTTAAATAAGGTATCACTTAATCTACCCTTTCATCATATACTTAAGGAAACAGGCACCCGTGGCTGAATGGAGTAAGGTGCTGGCCCCAAATGCCGGAGGCGGCAGGTTCAAACTCAGCCCAGGCCAAAAACTGCAAAAAAAAAAAAGGAAACAGAGATATGACTAGCTTAAGATCCCATAGTTTCATAGTGACAGTGCCACATTCTGACACATCTCCTGACTTCCAGCCTGTTTCATTTTGTCACATAGATTGATGATTAGTGTGGATAATAACAACTTCCCAACTTTGCAAAATAAACTTACATCAGGGGCCCTTATTCCCTTTTATGTCAGGAATACTGGAAAAACTACAGGCTGGTTTTTTAGGGTCTACATCCCCTCTTCCCCCAATACCACAAAAACCAAGTGAAAATACAAGCATGCACATGTGGACACGCTCACCTATATACATGTATGCACACACACCCATGTTGGCAGGGCAATGCTGACAACACAATCCATGTATCTAGGAAAACTATTGCATCTTGTTTGCACTGCTTGAGACATTCTTCAGCTATAAGAAGTCCTTTTTTTTTTTTTTTGAGACAGAGTCTCACTATGTCGCCCTCAGTAGAGTGCTATAGCATCACAGCTCACAGCAACCTCAAACTCTTGGACTTAAGTGATTCTCTTGCCTCAGCCTCACAAGTAGCTGGGACCTCAGGCGCCCATCACAATACTCGGCTATTTTTTGTTGTGGTTATTCTTGTTTAGCTGTCCTGGACGGGGATTGAACCTGCCACCCTTGGTATGTGTGGCTGGCGCCGTAACCACCGTGCTATGGGCGCCAAGCCAAAAAGTCCCTTTTGTTTTTTTTTTTTTTTGGAGCCAGAGTCTCACGCTATTGCCCCAGGCTGAAATGCCATGATGTTAGCCTATCTCACAGCAACCTCAAACTTCTGGGTTCAAACCATCCTCCTGCCTCAGCCTCCCTGCCACACCACCTGGCTAATTCTTCCATTTTTAGCAGAGACAGGGTCTCACTCTTGTATAGGCTGGTCTGGAACTCCTGAGCTCAAGTAAATCCATCTGCCTCGGCCTTCCAGAGTGGTGGGATTACAGGCATGAGCTGCCTCTTCCAGCCACGATTCCTGATTTTTACAGAAATCTCATACATTTTCCTCCCCCCAAGCCAGGGTCTCTAAATTTCACTGAATTGCCCAGAAAAGATGCTCCTCTCTTTGAGTCCATGTCATCAGAGCAAATTCAATTATCATTACAGGTTTCCATGCTCTGAAAGCAACAAGACCAAGGGGAGGTGTCAATAGTCATCAGTGTTATTGACAAAGGGCCCAGATGATAATTTTTTTTCTTTGCCTGTTCCTTCCTCTGAAGCAAATGATGTTCTTGATAATGTTAATGTGCTGCCATGAAGGTACTTTTCTTCTTTCTATGTTACTTAGAAACTCCTTCTGATCTCTACTGAGGAATATTATGTTAGGATTTCCGAAGGACAGAATATTCTAGGTATTTGAGAAGTTTAAAACCAGTGTTGCCCCAATGTTCATGATGATAAGAATCACCTAGAGATTCATCCAATAAGACAAATTCCTGAATCCCACTGCAGTTCCGCTAAATCAGAATCCCAGGGGCTACAGTGCGGAAAATCATGTATTAAACAAGTCTCTTGGGCAGCGCCTGTGGCTCAGTTTGTAGGGCGCCAGCCCCATATGCCGCGAGTGGCAGGTTCGAACCCTGCCCCAGCCAAACTGCAACAACAATAACAGCAACAAAAAATAGCAGGCGTTGTGGTGGGTGCCTATAGTCCCAGCTACTCAGGAGGCTGAAGCAAGAGAATCGCCTAAGCCCAGGAGCTGGAGGTTGTTGTGAGCTGTGTGACGCCAAGGCACTCTACCGAGGGCGATAAAGTGAGACTGTCTCTACAAAAAAATAAAAATAAAAAAAGTACCTTCAAGTGATTCTTATGAGCAAGGAAGTTTAGGAAGATTGTGTCCAGCCTCATCATTCAGGATGAGGATACTGAAACCCAGCACTATGGTTTGAATGTTTTTGTCTCCTCCGAAGCTCATGTATTGGAAACTTAATTCCCAATGCAACAGCACAGGGAGATGGCGCCCCATGGGACATGATTAGGTCATGAGGGCTCCACTGTCACAAATGGATTAATACTGCTATAAAAAGAGCTTGTGAGAGTGGATTGTCTTTCTTCCGCTCTTTTACCATGTGAAGACACAGGGTTCCTCTCTGCCCTTCACCTTCCACCCTGTGATGATGCAGCAGAAAGACTCTCACCATGTGCTGGCATCTTAATCTTGGAGTTTCCAGCCTCCAGAACTGTGAGCCAATAAACTTCCACTCCCTATAATTTAATTTATAAATGTAAAGTTGAGTAAGAAATGGGTAATTTATAAACACTTATTAGGCTGAGAGCAGTGGCTCACGCCTGTAATACTAGCACTCCGGGAGGCCAAGGCAGGTGGATTGCCTGAGCTCACGGGTCTGAGACCAGCCTGAGCAAGAACGAGATCCCATCTCTAAAAATAGCCCAGCAGGCTGGGTGTGGTGGCTCACACCTGTAATCCTACCACTGTGGGAAGCTGAGGCGGGTGGATTGCCTGAGCTCACAGGTTCAAAACCAGCCTGAGCTAGAGTGAGACCTTGTCTCTAAAAATAGCCAGGCATTGTGGCAGGTGCCTGTAGTCCCAGCCACTTGTGAGACTGACACAAGAGAATCGCTTGAGCCCAAGAGTATGAGGTTGCTGTGAACTATGAGGCCATGGCACTCTACCAAGGGTGACAAAGTGAGACTCTGTCTTCAAAAAAAAAATAATAATAATGATAATAATAAAATAAAAATAGCCCGGCATTGTGGCAGCCACTTGTAGTCCCAGCTACTTGGGAGACTGAGGCAAAAGAATAGCCTAAGTCCAAGAGTTTGAGGTTGCTATGAGTGAGGATGCCACGGTACTCTACTCAGGGCTACAAAGTGAGACTGTGTCTCAAAAAAGAAAAAGCTCGGCGCCTGTGGCTCAAGCGGTTAAGGCGCCAGCCACGTACACCTGAGCTGGTGGGTTTGAATCCAACCTGAGCCCGCCAAACAACAGTGACAGCTGCAACCAAACAATGGCCAGGTGTTGTGGTGGGCTCCTGTAGTCCCAGCTACTTGGGAGGCAGAGGCAGGAGACTCGCTTGAGCCCAGGAATTGGAGGTTGCTGTGAGCTGTGATGCCATAGCACTCTATCCAGGGTGACAGCTTGAGGATCTATCTCAAAAAAAAAAAAAAGAAAACTTATTAAGTGGTCACTCATGATTTGTGTAGTTTTCTGCATGTATGTTTACTTCAACCTAAGCTTATTTAAAAAAAAAATAGCCCGGCTAGGTGCCTGTGGCTCAACCGGCTAAGGCGCCAGCTACGTACACCTGAGCTGGCGGGTTCGAATCTAGCCCCGGTCCACCAAACAACAATGACGGCTACAACCAAAAAATGGCCCGTTGTGGCGGGCGCCTGTAGTCCCAGCTACTTGGGAGGCAGAGGCAGGAGACTCGCTTGAGCCCAGAAGTTGGGGGTTGCTGTGAGCTGTGATGTCATTGCACTCTATCCAGGGTGACAGCTTGAGGCTCTGTCTCAAAAAAAAAAATAGCCCCTTAGAGCCGTGGCTTTTCACTTTATCAAACTCAAATGGTCCGTTTTATAATATCCTCTGTAAAATGAAAGCTGAGGATGATTATACATACTATATGCATAATTAAAAATTTTTTATTTTTCGGGCCGCACCTGTGGCTCAGTGAGTAGGGCGCCGGCCCCATATACCGAAGGTGGTGGGTTCAAACCCAGCCTTAGCCGAACTG
This sequence comes from Perodicticus potto, assembly GCA_963574655.1. NCBI lineage: Eukaryota > Metazoa > Chordata > Mammalia > Primates > Lorisidae > Perodicticus > Perodicticus potto. Next base: position 7,769 of record CAUYRH010085616.1, read on the forward strand.
CAAAAAACAAAAAAATAGCCAGGCGTTGTGGCAGGCGCCTATGGTCCCAGCTACTCGGGAGGCTGAGGCAAGAGACTCGCCTAAGCCCAGGAGTTGGAGGTTGCTGTGAGCTGTGTGACGCCAGGGCATTCTACCAAAGGCGATAAAGTGAGACTCTGTCTCTACAAAAAAAAAAAAAAAGAAAAAAAAGTAAAAATTTTTTATTTTTAAAATAGAAAGTTAATTTTATAACTAAAAAATAGTGATATGATACCTTAGCTGAAGTATAAACAAAAAATGAGAAGGAAAAACTTTCTAGTAAAATAATGTGTATTTTAGTATATTAATGTTTAGTCATGTCTATTCTGTAAGACACTAGTACATAAGGTGCTTGCATCTTGTGTAAAAGTCTCCATGTAGTTGGCTCCGCGCCTGTGGCTCAACGGGCTAAGGCCCCAGCCACATACACCTGAGCTGTTGGGTTCGAATCCAGCCCGGGCCTGCCAAACAACAATGATGGCTGCAACCAAAAAAAAAAAATGGCGGGTGCCTATAGTCTCAGCTACGTGGGAGGCGGAGGCAGGAGACTCGCTTGAGTCCAGGAATTGGAGTTTGCTGTGGGCTGTGATGTCACAGCACTCTAAAGGTGACAGCTGAGGCTCTGTCTCAAAAAAAAAAAAAAAAACTCCATGTAGGACGGTGTCTGTGGCTCTGTGACTAGGTCACTGGCCCCATATACTGAAGGTGGCGGGTTCGAACACAGCCCCAGCCAAACTGCAACAAAAAATAGCTGGGCATTGTGGTGGGCGCCTAGTCCCAGCTACTCGGGAGCCTGAGGCAAGAGAATCGCCTAAACCCAGGAGTTGGAGGTTGCTGTGAGCTGTGACACCACAACACTCTACGGAGGGTGATAAAGTGAAACTCTGTCTCTAAAAAAAAAAAAAAGAATCTCCATGTAAGCCACAGTTGGGAGTTCAGACTGAATGAAGTAATACAGGAGGTAATTAGGAAGGCACAGGTGATAAGATTTTCTGAAATGGTAAAGCAATCTGTGCTAAAGTGCTAAGCAAAACATAGTACAACCACCCTTCCATCTACTTGGTGATGACATTCCTTTGAAATCTAAAGCATGTTAAAACTGGACAAAAATACTCTGGGTTATATGTCAAAGCTGACTTAGATTCTAGGCTCAGATCGTTACACAAATGCTTTATATATACATGAATGTCTATTTTGATACCATAAAGTTGTGTAGGACGTGGGACAATCCATTTTTGTACAGGACTGTCCCGAGCGTTGTAACACATTTACAATCTGTGATCTTTGATCATCAAATGCCAGTGGTGTCATTATGACAACCAAAAATGCCAACATAAATTTTTTTTTTATTTCCACGGAAAGATTTATTCACAAATATTCATAGCATCTGTATTTACAAAAGCCCCAAATTAGAATTAACCATAATGTCTATCAACAAGTGTATAAATGATAAAACTTCCAACATAAATTTTTATGATTCTCCTGGAAGGTAATGACACTTTGGTGAAGAACCTTCAAGGGAAAGGCTGTAAACTATTAATGTTCTCATTCGTGAAATCCTAGATGACCCACAGGTATCAATGTGATTTGACGAACATAAAGATTTGAATGAACTTGCTCAAGTCATCAAGGCTTCTCTATTCATTGCACTGTAGATCTGCCCCAAATTAGGCTCCCTGGAGTCCCAGCTTAAGGATGAATTGGGTATCCTGGTGTCTGACCTCAAAGGTCTACCAGAGAAGATGGGTTGTGTTCCTGGATGAACAGGTAGAAATTATTCCTGTACATTTCAAGCTATATCCTATCTCTGTCTTGAGGCCCCTCAGATGTTCCAGAGCAGAGGGCCCCAAGACTTGTCAGCCTGTACAATCAGGCTTGCATGAATCCATGCTGGGTATTCTCATCCACTAAACATTGGAGACCTTGTACTTCATCTTTTGTCATTGAGTATAGTACTTCATCTTTTGTCATTTGAGTGATTCTCATATGTCAGGCTATATACCAACCCAGTGCTAAGTTCTTCACAGGAGTTATCTCACAAAAAAGTAATTCTCACAAAAACTATAAAATAGATACTATTATTGTTTCTAGGTTTGGTTGAGAAAATGGAGGCACAGAGAGGTTAAATAACATTCTGGGTTCTGTTGCCCAGGGGTTCTACCCATTACCAAATGAGAGTGCTCTTAGGAAAGAAAGGAGATGATGGCTGTGCTCTTGGTCAGCTCAGGCTGCCATAGTAAAGTCCTGAAGACTTGGTGGCTTCAACCTCAGAAATGTATTTTCTTACAATTCTGGAAAGTCCAAGATCAAGGCTTACTTAGAGCTCTCTTCTTGATTTGTAGATAGCTGCCATCTTGCTGTGCACACCCATGGCTTTTTCTCCACATGTTGGAGTGCATTGTCTCTTCTGTTTTTGTTTTTGTTTTTTTTTTGAGACAGAGTCTTAAGCTGTCACCCTTGGTAGAGTGCCATGATGTCACAGCTCACAGCAACCTCAAACTCTTGGGCTTAATTGATTCTCTTGCCTCAGCCTGCAAGTAGCTGGAGGTGTCTCTTCTTATAAGAATCTAAACCCATCATAGGAGCCCCACTCTTATGACATCATATAACCCTATTCACATCCAAAAGGCTCCATCTGCAAATGCCATCACAATAGGGGATAGGCCTTCAGCTTATGAATTTTGGAATGACACATTCAGTCCATAACAGCTGCGAAGTAGGAAGTAAACAATATCTGTCATTTCTTCTCTGTGGGGTGATTGGATGGTCCTAGCTTGGGTAGCAACCTGGGGATATGGTGGTTGCAGGAGACACAAAAGATGTGATTATGGTAATCTTAGTGCTGGTGAAACAATGTGTCTCTACACATCCAGATTTGAGAGCCAGAAGGTCCCCTCACATATTTTCCCTCACAGACTTTCAGAGTGTGACACTCTTGGTTAATGGGCTCTGTCCATAAGAGGTTTTCTTTGATCGTCTCAGCCATCATGGGGCAGGCTGAGTGTGGAAAGGGCATTGTTTCTATCCTAACAGCTCTTGGTTTATTCCAAATAGTCTAGAATCCGTGAAGAGGTACAGGAGCCTCTGTACCTGAATGGTTAACAGACTTCTGAATGTCCCATTCATGCGAACTTTGTCTACTTATGCCCAGTGTCCACACCATGAACAAAGCCATGTTGCCCGATATCTAGGCAAGTCTTGGGGATGGGCATTTCTAGTCTCCTGCATAAAGGAAGAAAATATGAGAGATTAAATTTCACCAAAAGTAAGCTGTGTACTTTCTCCCTGATATCCCAATAGGTCATCCTTTTTAACACTTTCACTCTAGCTAGCTAGACTCGAGCCATCTACTTTTCTGGAGGAATAAAAATAAGGGATCATTGATTGCAAGGAATGGAAATCAATTCTGGATGATGTGATGATTAAGAGATTTTAGAGAAGGACACAGAAAACTTATAGACTTAATTAGAAGGCTGGTCACTCAGGCTTGGAAATGGGCAAGAACAAAGTCAGCTCTGGAGAGTAAGGATGCAGAAACAGAAACTTCAGAAATAGTCTAGACCAGCAGTTCTCAACCTGTGGGTCGCAACTCCTTTGGACCATCAGAAAACACATCCTGCATACCAGATATTTACATTACGATTCATAATAGTAGCAAAATTACAGTTATGAAGTAGCAACAAAAATAATTTTATGGTTCCTCCACAACATGAGGAACTGTATTAAAGGGTCATGGTATTAGGAAGGTTGAGAACCACTAGTCTAGACAGTCAACATTGCTTACTGAATGAACACTAACCCTTTTAATTCTGCAGAACATTTGAACCAAAGACAGGGTCAAGTTTGGATAGATTACAGGTTTAAATATGAAAGGAAAAATCAATAAAGTCTTTAGAGGAGGACAGAGGAAGGACCCTTTGGGCTGGAGAAGGCAGAGCAGGATGTCAAACAGAAGTCACAGTGGCAGAGGGGAGGTCTTCTTGTCTAGACAAGGAATGAGAAATGGAAGCAGAGCCCAGAGACTTGGAGGGTGGCACATGCCTGTGGCTTAGGGATTTGAGAATTTCAAGTATAGCAGGCACTAGGCCCACAGCAGTTTGACTGACTCCAGATCCTTTTCTGGTGGTTCAGGAGTCCCTAACAGATAGCCTGCCACCAGAAAAGAACTACAGGGCCCATGGCTGAGCAGGGAACAAAGATTCATGCATCTCTTTACCCAGTGAAGGCATTCAACTAGCTGGGTGCTAAAGATTGAACTCTGACCTTTTAAAATGTCTCTTGCTCAAATTCCTTTCTAAGAGGCCTGGTGAGTCATCCCTACAAATGATAAAACCTCACTAAAATAGACTTTATTAACCCAATGTAATGTGAGATTTTCCAACCTGATCCTGGCATGGCATCACATGATAGATAGAAGACCCCCTTTTAGTAATCTCAAGCTTTCCTTTCTCCTGATCCACTTCTTTAAACAAAGCTTAACTCTTTCAACCAGCCATCAACAAAGGAATCCCTAAAACTCATCAATGATGGCTTGGCACCTGTGGCTCAACGGGCTAAGGCGCCAGCCACATACACCTGAGCTGGCAGGTTCGAATCCAACCCCGGCCCGCCAAACAACAATGACGGCTGCAACCAAATGGCTGGGCGTTGTGGCAGGCACCTGTAGTCCCAGCTACTTGGGAGGCAGAAGCAAGAGACTCGCTTGAGCCCAGGAGTTGGAGGTTGCTGTGAGCTGTGATGCCTTGGCACTCTATCCAGGGTGACGGCTTGAGGCTCTGTCTCAAAAAACAAAACAAAACAAAACAAAACAAACAAAAAAAAACTCATCAATGACTTGTAAGCCTCTGCTTTGAGAAGCTGAAATTCAGGGTCACTGGTAACCTCAACAACTCCACAAGGTATGGAGCAGTGGAAGTAGAGACCTCGTGCTTTGTGTGTTTTAATAAAAACAACTGTTACTGTTGTGCCAGGCCTGTCTAAGCCCTTTACATGTACCACCTTATTTAATTCTCCTCATGACTCTTATGTGAGATACTATTACTGTCCCCATTTTACAGATGAGGAAACTGAGGCACAAAAAGTTTAAGGCATTTGTCCCAGGTCATACAGTTATTTAAAGAGCCAGAGTCCAGATTAAATGCTGGAAATGAGATTCCAAAAATACAAATTCTATGAATTTGACAATTTAAAAATATCTGTTACCATATGGACTCAGGAAATGTTTGTCCTTCTGTGACTGACTTATTTTACTTAACATATGTCCTCAAGTTTCATTTATGTTGTCACATATTGCAGGATTTCCTTCTTTTCCTAAGGCTGAATAATATTCTGTTATATATGTGTGTGTGTGTGTATATTAATATACACACTTACATACTACATTTTCTTTTTCCATGCATGCATTAATGGTTATTTAGGTTGTTTGCATGTGTTGGCTATTGTGAATTGTGCTGCAATGACAAATCCTGCTGCTTTGAATCACTTCTTCAACACCATATCTTCCGTCTTTTTTGTTTTTTTCTTTTGAGACAGTCTCACTTTGTCATTCTCGGTAAAGTGCTGTGGTGTCATAGCTCACAGCAACCTCAAAGTCTTGGGTTTAAGCGATTGTCTTGTCACAGCCTCTCAAGTAGCTGGGACTACAGGTACCTGCCACAATGCCCAGCTCTTTTTTAGAGATGGGGTCTCGCTCTTGCTCAGGCTGGTCTTGAACTTCTGAGTTCAGACAAAACACCTGCCTTAGCCTCCCAGAGTCCTAGGATTACAGACGTGAGCCACTGTGTCTGGCCCATGCCATCTGTCTTGCTAAGAATGGTGAGTGGTTCTGGTTTGTGTGTAGGACTGTGTACTTTACCATGACTTCCAAAACCTTGCATAACTCAACAATTCCAGATCTCAGCCACAGACCACCCAATTTCCCCACTGAGCTCCATGTAACAATTTTTCTTTAGACTCTTTTACTTTGCTTTCCTTCATAGCCTTTCCCCTTGTCTGTAACCATATAAATGTCACCCATCCTTCAAAGTCTAGCTCAAGTCCCATCCCTCCAGTTAGCCTCCTGTATTAGTCAGAATTCTGCTTACTACTTTCACTACTGCCACTTAGTCCAAAACACCGGTGTCCCTCATGGGCTGCTGTAGTAACCTTCTAACTCTTCCCGCTGCTGCTTCCTTTGTCTCTTGCATCAGTGCAGATTAGGCCCCAAGCACTCCATGGCTCAACTCTTTCTGGTGGCTTCATTTCCCACTTATAATAAAATCCAAATTCCTTTTGGGTCCCTCTGTGACCTGGCCCCTCCCCACCCACCATTTCCTCCAGCCAGTGGCCTTCCTCATGGGTTCTGAGTTTTGCTCCAGCCCTCGGATCCTTGTATTTGTTCTTCCTATTCCAGTTTATTTTTCCTTCATACTTATGGCCTATTCCCACCCTTGATCTGGTGAATCCAATCATCCAGTTAGATTCTCAGGGATGTCTTCCCTCTGTTCTGTGTAAAAGAGCCCCACTTTTTCCAGCCATTTGCTTTTCTTTTGGGGAGTAGCATTTATAACCAGTTAAAATGACATACTTACATGTCTCTCTCTTTATTTTGTTTCCTTGCCCTCCTCTTCTTGGAAATGTAAGCTTCATGAGGGCATAGACTTTGTCTCTTTTACCTTCATGTCTCAAGTGCTTAGCACCATAGTTAAATAAATATTTGTTGGATGAATGAATAAATGACTCTTCCAGGACTAGTCTGATAGAGACCTATTTTCTCTAGAGAACAGAAAAGTGAAAATACCATTTACCAGCCACTTATCCCAGGTAGAGTCCCACAGTAGTGAGTAGGCTTAGACAATGGAGCCTGCGAATTTCTGCTTGGGCCACCAAGAATTTTTCTCTCAAAAAGGCCTGGTGACTGGTGTCCTGAGACTGTTTGCTGGCCCCAGGGACATCTAATTAGAGAACAATGACTTTTCCTTAACCTTCCCAGTGATATTCTAGAAAAAAAGCAATTCACCCCAACAAGGGTGCTCATGCTTGGCTGCTGAGCACTGTTTCAGTTAGTAGGAGAGATGGTTTGAATGCAGCCCTGAGGGGAGTCTCAAATGATTTTTAGGCACAGTTGTCATGTTATCTGTCTCCTGGGGAGAAGGGTCCTGTACTAAATGAAAGAATCAGTCAAGCTTAAGAGCTGTAGATAACAGTACAGGGTGGCTGTGTCTCACTGCCTCATAGAGTTTAACCCAGGTTAGAGAAAGGCATTTTAAATCCACAGCAACCTGGGGGAGCTGTACTTTGCTTTGGCCTCAGAAATTCAGGAGATGTTATAGGGATAATAGATAGGGTGGTGGTTGGTAAGTGGTATTTTCACTTTTTCATTCTCTAGAAGAGATAGGTCTGTATCAGACTAGTCCTGGAAGAGTCATTCAGTACAGCTGTGCAGCAAGAGTCCATGCATGTGTAGTGAGGGATGTGCTAACGAAGGGGCCGACAAGCTAGCTTTTACTGCAGTGGCCCTACATCAGAAAACACACCAGATTTCAGTGGCTTACAACAGCATCAATGTTTATGTTTCTCACCTGTAAGTGGTAAGTCAGCTTCAGTGATTCTGCTTCAGGCTGTGGGTCTGGTACAAGTCTGCCCCACGTGGTTCTCATGCTGGGACCAACATGGCAGATGGCAGAGGTTCAAGAAGCCAAGCCACCTATGCAACTGCATTGAAAACCTCTGTTCAGGTGACATCCATTAATATTCCATTGGCAAACAAATCACAGTCAAGCCCAACATCAGTGGGTCCTGAAATTGTACTCTTGACTACTCTACTGGGTGCCCTGCAAAGCCCCATGGCAAAGGCTATGCATGTTTAATTCTATTGTAGGGAGAAAGTGGAGAATTGAGAGCAGTAATCCAGACTCCCACAGGGCCTATGCTTGCTGTTTGGAGGCATAAGTGAGTTACCATGGAGACATCTTGAATGAGAACAGAGAAACTCAATGGTAAGGGCAAGAAGCAGAAGATGGTTCCTTTGTTACTGTTACTTTGAAACTGATTCCTTGATTTTCACCCTTGAGGCTAAATTTGAGCTTCCTAGATTTTTACCTCCAGGCTAAATTTGAGACTTTTAGAGGCTCAAATTACCAGATCAAGAATGTTTCCCTGTCTGGCAGAAAGCAATAAGGCTGAGAACTTGAGCACAGAGAGCTTGTAATAAGCTGTATCCTCGCCTGGCTTAAGAAGAGAAGGCACCTTTTTCAGGTTTGCCTTAAAAAAAAAAAAAAAAAAAGGATTAGGTCTTGCTTGCTCTGTTTTTATGAGCTTGGTTCTGTGATGACTTCTTTTCATGTCTAAGAATGACAGCAACAATAAATCCCCCAAACTAGTTTAGGATTAGTTTACCCGCAACTGGGGGTAATGAGAATTCCATATAACTGATATTTCTGTGTAATGGAAACTGCCCCTTCAAGTGCCAAAAAAGTTTTTATTTTTGCCACCTAAAAAAATAAAATTGTTTTAGAGCATATCGTTAATTATTAAAGATCAAATAGTCTTCTTCTAGAATGAAATGTGCTTATTGAAAAAAAAAAACCCAAAGAATCCTAGACCTAATTTAATTTTTTCTAAAACTCAGAATATTTATCTTTGTCTATTAGTTTGGAGCACAATTTAGTTTCTCCTTTCCTGTTTATGTGTGTTCTTTTTAACAGTCCTTAAAAAAAAAAAACTCTTTGAGGAAGAGATTAGAAAAAGGGATTATCTTGTTATTGCTAGAAGATTACCTGGGACTCAGGGCAATCTAATAAGATTTCAAAAAATATGACCTCAGGAGATTAAAGGGACTCTAAAAGATCCAGGCCCAAGAAACTATAGAGAAAGGTCTTTAATCTTCAGAAGGAGAATCCACAATAAACAACTAGGGAAATACATGTGAAAATTGGGATAGATTTAGAAGATGAGGATGGAGTATTATTTATTTATTTATTTATTTATTTATTTATTTATTTATTTATTTATTATTTGAGGCAGAGTCTCACAGTGTCACCCTGGTTAGAGTGCCATGGTGTTGTCATAGCTCACAGCAACCTCAAACTCTTGGGCTCAAGTGATCCTCTTGCTTCAGCCTCCTGAGTAGCTGGGACTATAGGCACCAGCCATGACACCTGGCTAGTTTTTCTTTCTTTCTTTCTTTTTTTTTTTTTTTTGAGACAAAGCCTCAAGCTGTCTCCCTGGATAGAGTGCTGTGGCATCACAGCTCACAGCAATCTCCAATTCCTGGGCTCAAGCGAGTCTCCTGCCTCTGCCTCCCAAGTAGCTGGGACCACAGGCGCCCGCCACAATGCCCGGCCATTTTTTGGTTGCAGCCGTCATTGTTGTTTGGCAGGCCCGGGCTGGATTTGAACCTGCTAGCTCAGGTGTACGTGGCTGGCGCCTTAGCCCGTTGAGTTACAGGCGCCAAGCCTAGTTTTTCTGTTTTTAGTACAGATAGGTGTTTGTGTGGGGGGAGTCTGGCTCTTGCTCAGGCTGATCTTAAACTCCTGAACTCAAAGGAGCCACCTGCCTCAGCCTCCCAGAGTGCTAGGATTACAGGCATGAGCCATTGTGCTTAGATGGAGTATTATTAAGCCTTAAAAAGGAAGGAAATTCTGACATGTACTACCACATGGATAGACATTATGCTAAGTGCAATAAGCCAGATCCAGAAGGACAAATACTGTGTGATTCCACTTTTATGAGGTACCTAGAGTAGTCAAAGCATGGTGGTTGATTGACAGAGGCTGGGGGAAGGGAAGCAAAGTAGGGAATTATTGTTTAATGTGTACAAAGTTTCAGTTTAGGATGATTAAAAAGTGCGGGACGTTAAAGGTGAGTGATTAAAAATAAAAGTGCTAGAGATGGATGGTGGTAATGGTTACATCATTAAGTATGAATGTACTTAATGTGACTGAATTATACAGTTAAAATGCTTAAAATAGCAAACTTTATGTTATGTATATTTTATCATAATAAAAACATCAGAAAAATAAGCCTGCACATCATCAGACTATTACTGGGTAAATGCCATTTGCTGTAGGTGGGAAATGGATATTATCTGGCCCTAAGGGAACATGCCTGAAAATATCTAGAATTTGGACTCCAGGGGGAGGCCTAGGGAAGATGAAACAACCCTTTCCGATCCTATGTCAGATATGATCTTTTGTTGTGTTTGTTTACCCGCTCTGCAATGGGAGCCTGTATGACGCATTTCCTCCTATAGAAGGGACTCCAGCCAACACATAGCACAGGGTGTACTCTTTCTGTTTCTCTGCAGGCCATGTGTTTTGATGTGAATAGGTGATTGTGTATTGTATTTGCATGGTTGTGCTTATAGGAAAATGGCAGGGAGAAGGCATGTAAGTGACAATGATATTGCAATGTAGATTTTTGAGGACAGCGAGGTTGAAGGACAGGTTAGTGATGAAAGTGAACATGAAGAAACTTTTCCTGTATGCAGTGATACTATTTGCAGTGAATCTGGAAGAAAGGAATAAAGTGGCGGATAATATACAACCCCTAACAAGTAGCTGGAAGTTTTATCATGATGGTGATCTTAACAGGGATTCACCCTTCTGTAAAGTGCTTGGCCAAAAACTGAACTTGAATATTTCTAGCTCTTTTTCTCAGATAATCTTATTGGTGAAATTGTGACTGCAGCAAATATGTTTATAGCAGAAAAAATATAGAAGGTGATTTCACTAACCAAACACTGGATGTGACACTCGTGAAGGGATGTTTCGTCAGAAGAAATGAAGATGTTTTTTGATGTCGTATTGAATGTGGCTCTCTGAATTTGAAATGTGTTGGTAGGATAGTTGACTATTTTTCTGAAGATTGGCTAGAGTGAACCTAGTCCTTCAAGGATGTTTTCTCTTGTCTCAGTTTTTTCCAGATATTTTAGATGCTACATTTATTTCCTCCCACAGCTCAATGAAGTGTTGCATACCCGAGTGAGCAAGGTGAAGAATGTTAGTGAGTATATTGACAATAAATGTAAAGAACTTTGCGTACTAGGAGGAAAGGCAGCTATAGCTGAGAGCACAGTAGGTTTCAAAGAAGAATTCAGTGCAAGTATGTATAATCCAAAGAAGCCTACAGAGTGGGGCCTACGAATTTTTTGCCTGTGTGATTCAGAAAATACTTATGTATTTTCTCGCATTCCCTATTATGGCAAGACAACAACAGAAAGTCTTATTTGGCCTGATTTGCCATTTGTGTCTCAAACAGTGATTCCTTTGGCACAAGTTTTGAAAGCACATATGAGTGAGTCAGGCTATCACATCTACTCTGACAGGTTCTACACAAGCCCTCAACTTCCTCGGGAATTGCATAAAATGAAAATACATATAACAGGAAGTGTTAAGGCTTCTAGGATCTGAAAGAGAAGAAACTTCAAGAGTATGAATTATGTGCCTACCAATGTGGTATGAAAATGACATACCTCTCATTCCGTGACGAGAGCTTAGTGACAATGCTGAGTACATTCCTTGGCCCTCAAACACAGTTGATCACTGGTTATAGGAAGAAACAGCCTGTTCAGTTTGAAGAGCCAACAGTTATTTTAGAATACACAAAGTTTATGGGAAGAGTGGACAGAGTTGATCAGTTAAAGGTTTACAAGGAGATACTACAAATGGTGAAAAAATTATTCTTCTGGCTGATGGAAGTTGCAGTTCTGAACAGCTACATCATTTACTCATTAGAAAAAGGGCAGACATACATGTCTTCCAAGAGAAATCTCATCACTTAGCTTGTGAGCACTGTGAGGAACAGAAATTCAAGAAAGAGGGGAAGACCATTATCTTCTGACACTGAGGGAAAGCTAAAAGAGAAGATGCATTTTATATTGTAAAATGAAAAAAAATCAACAGAGGATTGCTCAGTTTGCAGCAGAGGAAAGGAGAAAGGTGGAAGGAGAGAAACCATTTTCTACTCTGACACATGCAAGAGGAAGCCTGGACTACATCCTGGAGATAGCATCAAGAAGTATCACATTCAAAAAAAAAAAAAAGTTATAAACAAAAATAAACAGGAACAACTTTAATTATTTTATGTAACTTAAAATAGATAATAAAATCATCAGGTACGTTCATAGTTATGTTTTTCTCTTTTAAAAACTGTAGAATAATTACAAGTAATCCACCAACTTCTTTCCTGTCCCAAATAAATAAGAGCTGGGGAGTATGTGGGTACAGAAAAATTGGATTGGAAAGGGTGCCATACAGAACAATTACAAGTCATGTCTAGGCTTTGTTAAATGTTTTGAAGGAAGAACACCTACCCCCCAGGATGGAAGTATTTGAGGCAAGAAGATGATATTAGAATTTGTTTGAAAATGAATGCTTTCAGAAAATCCAGAGTTCGCTGATTTTATTTTTCTCTCTCTGAGATGCCACAAAATAAACTATAGAGAATTATGTTAGAAAAACAAGCATCTGGGCCAGAAAGCAAAAGGCAGGTGGAAGTGAAAGCTCTCAGGCCGGGTGAGTGAGACAAGAGAGTGAAGCAACACAAGTAGCTGGCTGAACTTCACATCTTTCTGGGAGTTATAGGGAATATGGAGCCCCAAAGGCACCTCCTACTACTGCAGAAAAAGGCACAGCATAAGAAAGTAATTCAAGACTTGAAATTCAAACACAGGATCTCAAAGGTGTGAAAACTGAATTAGTACAGCCTTTCTGGAAAGAAATAGGGAGAGTCCTCAAAGAACTGAAAAGTAGACCTTCCATTTGATCCTGCAATCCCATAACTAGGCATCTATCCAAAAGGAAAAAAGTCATTTTACCATAAGGGCATTTGTACTCAAATGTTCATAGCAGCACAATTCATAATTGCAGAGATGCAGAAACAACCCAAGTGCTCATCAACACATGAATGGTATACTATGGAATACTATTTGGTCATAAAAAAACAGATGGGAGATTTTGTATCTTTTTAACAACTTGAATGGATTTGGAGAACATTCTCCTGAGTAAACTATTATAGGAATGGAAAGTCAAGCATCACAAGTTCTCAATAGATTAACAGAGAGAAAACTGCAATTAGATTCAAGAAGAGGTGGGGAGAAGGTTCAGAGAGTTCCTACCCAACGGGAACCTTGTATGGGTATATGGCCCAACTACAGCTGGGACTTTACCTTACAAATGCAAACAATGTAACCTAATTGTATTTACTCTCATGTTAATCTGAAATAAAAAATGAATACATAAAAACTTCCAAAAAGAGAAAAACTAAAGAAAGCCTAGGATTTTAGGAAGAGCAAATGGGTCTCTAGGGGCATGGAGAGATGCTTCAGTCTGGAGTCTGCTGGGGAGATTTCAGCTGAAACAAATGTGGGGACATGTAACAGACAGATGGCAAAGCCCAGGGGTAATTTCCAGTGAATGCTGGTGGTGAGAATGGCTTTCTGGGTGCTTCTCTGCTGAATCTCAGCTATGTGCAGGCTTGGGCAATTCTGCAAGAGGAGGAGAGGGCCAAAAATAGCTGCTCAGAAGACAGTGTGGCAGCTATGTTGCCAGGCGGAGTGGTTAGGGACACAAGGTGAAATTGAAATTGAGAGGGCTGGAATCAGCTGCATGGCTAAGAAAGGAACCTCAAATAAAACATGATGACTTTGTAAGAAGGCAGGAATGTCTCAAGTGCCACCCTCTGAAGGAGAAGCCATTTTTCTTCTAGATCTATTAAAATAAAATTCTCTAATTCTCACCTCTCGAGGGGAAATTCTTTCTGATGTAGCACCCTCTGAAGGAGAAGCCATTTTTCTTCTAGATGTATTAAATGTAAAATTCTCTAATTCTCACCTCTCGAGGGGAAATTCTTTCTGATGTAGTTTGTTTCTATGTTATGGTCACCAGTTAGCTGACATGGAATGACTAGCTTATTTGTAGGGCTGGAAACAAAGGGTTTCTCTACCTATTCTCTTTTTCCTGGTTCCCACCATCTTGATCTTTGGTAATTGTAAGTTTCAAAATTAAGCTTTGAGTTTATAACATTGTGGGATTGGGGCGGGGACGGCAGGATTTGGGATTGCTTGAGTTTCCAAATATGGTGGGTATGGGGTTATTACTGTGACAGTCTTGTGAGTTGTATTTATTCTTTGGAGTCTTTAAAAGAGAGAAGCAGTAGAGTCTTACTGCTAAACAGAATCAACATCTGAGGTATTAAAGGAATGACACTCATTCCAGTTGACATCAATGAGAGGGCAATTTGCTAAACTGAACTTGACTCTACCAGGTACCAGTCTGAGAACACTCAGAAATTGAGAGGGAAGAATTTTGGATTTTGCCTAAATATTTTTGACCTTTAATTGCAATTTTTTTTTTAAATTGAGACAGTCTCACTTTGTCACCTTCAGTAGAGTGCTGTGGCACCACAGCAACCTCAAGCTCTTGAGCTCAAGTGATTCTCTTGCCTCAGCCTCTCTAGTAGCTGGGACTGCCTGGCTGTTTTGTTTTTTTGTTTAGCAGGCCCAGGTTGGGTTCGATCTCACCAGCCCCAGAGCATGTGGCCAGCGCCCTAACCACTGAGCTATGGAAACCCAATCTAAACTCTAAATTTTAATTTACAAAGGTAAAATAATTCAATGTTTGGACTTTTTTTTTTATTTGAGAGAGTCATCATAGGAAGAAGAGTGCATTCCAATGTGGGCCATATGCAGTGGCTGATGCCACTTTGGGGAGGCCACACCAGGAGGATCCCTTGAGGTCAGGAGTTTGAGACCAGCCTGAGGAAGAGCAAGACCTTGTCTCTACAAATTAGAAAAATTAGCTGGGCATGGCTGCATGTACCTATAATCTCAGGTATTCTGGAGACTGAGTGAGGAGGATTGCTTGAGCCCAGGACTTTGAGGCTGTAGTGAGCTATGAAGATACCACTGCACTCCAGCCTGGGTGACAGAGTGAGACCCTGTCTCAAAATATAAATAAATAAATAAATAAATAAAATAAAATAAACAAAACTTTAAGACATCCTCTGTTGATATAGCATTTTTAAATTGTGATAAGATGAACATAAAATTTACCATTTTAAGAGAATAGTACAGGCCAGGTGTGGCAGCTCATGTCTGTAATCCTAACTAGCACTCTGGAAGGCCAAGGCAGGTGGATTGCTGGAATTCAGGAGTTCCAGACAGCCTTAACAAGAGAGCATGATCCCGTTTCTTTTAAAATAGAAAAATTAGCAGTGGCACAGTGGTCCCAGCTACTGGAGAAGCTGAGGCAAGAGGTTTGCTGGGACCCAGGAGTTTGGGGGTGCTGTGAGCTACGATGCTATGGCACTCTCTACCCAGGGCAACAGAGTGAGATTCTGTCTCAAAAAAACAAAAACAAAAACAAAGAGAGAGATCAGTTTAGTGTCATTACATCATTATATACATTTACATTGTTGTGTGCATTAGTCAGAGTTCTCCAGAGAAATAGAACCAAAAGGACATGTAATATTAGGGTGGTTAATTTTAGGCATCAGCTTGACTAAATTAAGGAATACCTAGAAACTTGGTAAAGCAACGTTTTTGGAAGAGTATGTGAATCTGTGTGGACAAGGTGAGATGATCCACCTTCACTCAGTGTGGGCAGCACTATCCAGTCTGCTGAGGTTGCGGAGAGGAAGGCAAGTATGTCAAGCTGTCTTCTAGAGCCCGGTCACATTCTCCTCTCCTGTCCTTGGACAACTCCAGGCTCCCTGGCCTTTGGACTCCAGGACTTAAACAAGAGGCCCCCTAGGTTCTCTAGCCTTTGGCCTGGAACTGAGAGTTACTCCACTGGCTTCCCTCAATCTCAAGCTTTTGGACTTAGACTGAGCTATGCTACCAGTGACCTAGGATCCCCAACTTGCAGATACCCCGTTGTGGGACCTTCTCAGCCTCCAAAATAACATGAGCTAAACCCCCTAATAAATCTCCTCAGTATCATTATATACATGTATATTTCCTATTGATTTCGTCTTTGTAGAGAACCCTGACTAATATGATCATAGATAAAGATTTATTATAGTGTTGATTAAAGACAAAAAGGAAACTTTTAAAGAATTAAAGTTAGTTTTTTTTTGTTTGTTTTAGAGGCAGAGTCTCACTTTATCATCCTCGGTAGAGTGCCGTGGCATCACACAGCTCACAGCAACCTCCAGTTGCTGGGCTTAGGCCATTCTCTTGCTTTAGCATCCTAAGTAGCTGGGACCACAGGTGCCCACCGCAATGCTCGACTATTTTTTTTTCTTGCAGTTTCACCGGGGCCAGGTTTGAACCTGCTACCCTTGGTATATGGGGCCCTACTCACTGAGCCACAGGTGCTGCCCTAAAGTTAGTTTTATTCAGAAGTCTTACTGAGAATGCAGACTAAGGCCTGTAGCTGGGAGCAGCCCTTTAGAGAGGCTCTATCAGACTATCCCAGCATAGCAATTCGGCCTACTGCTTTATATACAGGTCATGGGGGTTTAGTACATGTAAAATCACATCAAACTAACTCAGAAGTTATAGAATCACATCGAGATTTTGGTGTAAAGAGTACATTTGCTTATAGATTACAGAAGCATAAATACTAACCCTGTCAGACATTATCTATGTGTAGGAGAAGGATTAGGGTCATTTATCTGTTAAGGAGTGTACTGACTTAAATAAGAGACATGAGGGTGCCATGTGCTCTGTCCTGTTGTGTTTTCAAAGCATTTCTCTGGAGAGCTGCTTGATCCCAGGCAGAGGAGTTCAAGCAGAAATCAGCTAAGATGCCCTTTTACATTTGCTACTTTATCGTTCAGTAGCACAGTCATGGAAGACAAGAAGCTCGTGAAGGTCTGTCTGCAAGCTGCAAAACCAGGAAAGCCAACTGTGTGATTCAGTCCAAGTCCAACAATTGGGTCGTGCCCACCTACACTGGAGAGAACCAACTGCTTTACTCAGTTTGCCAATTTAAATGATGGTGTCTTTCCAAAACACCCTCACAGACATACCCAGAAATAATGTTTTGCCAACTATCTGGGTATCCCTTAGCCCAGTCAAAATGACAATAAAATTAATTGTCACTCTGTGCAACCGTCACCACCATCTTCAACACTTTTTTCCTCTTCCCAAATCAAAGTTCCATAACCACTGAGCAATTACTTCCCTTCCCTCTTTTCTCCAGCTCCTGGCAATTGCTATTGTACTTTCTGTCTTTAGGTTCCTCATATAAGTAGAATCATATGGTATTTGTATTTTTGTGATGATGTCTTCTTTCACTTAGAATAATGTCTTTAAGCCTTATCCGTGCTGTAGCAAATGTCAGAATTTCCTTTCTTTTTAAGGGTGAATAATATTCCATTATATGGAAAAGCCTCATTTTGTTTACCAGTTCATCTGTCAATGAACATTAGGGTTATTTCCACCTTTTGGGTACTGCAAATAATGCTGCTATAAATAGGACAGTACAAATATCTGTTTGAGTATCTGCTTTCAATTCTGTTAGGTATAGACCTAGAAGTGAAATTGCTGGAGTATATGGTAATTCCATTTTTATTTTATTTGTTTTTTTATTGTTGGGGATTCATTGAGGGTACAAGAAAACAGGTTACGCTGATTGCATTCATTAGGTAAAGTCCCTCTTACAATCGTGTTTTTCCCCCCAAAGGTGTAACACACACCATGACTCCACCACCCTCGCTCCTTCCCTCTCTCTGCTCTTCCTTTCCCCACCCCTTCCTCATTCTTTCTCTCTCTGCTCTCCACTTCCTCCACCCCACTGTGTCATTATGTTATTAATTGTCCTCATATCAAAATAAAGTACATGGGATTCATGCTTCTCCATTCTTGTGATGCTTTACTAAGAATAATGTGTTCCACTTCCATCTAGGTTAAAACAAAGGCTGTAAAGTCTCCATTTTTTTAATGGCTGAATAGTATTTCATAGTGTACATATACCACTGCTTGTTAATCCATTCCTGGGTTGGTGGGCATTTAGGCTGTTTTCACATTTTGGCGATTGTAAATTGAGCTGCAATAAACAGTCTAGTGCAAGTGTCCTTATGATAAAAAGATTTTTTTCCTTCTGAGTAGATGCCCAGTAATGGGATTGCAGGATAAAATGGGAGGTCTAATTGAGTTCTTTGAGAGTTCTCCATACTTCCTTCCAAAAAGATTGTATTAGTTTGCAGTCCCACCAGCAGTATAGAAGTGTTCCCTTTTCTCCACATTCATGCCAGCATCTACAGTTTTGAGATTTTGTGATGTGGGCCATTCTCGCTGGGGTTAGATGATATCTCAGGGTGGTTTTGATTTGCATTTCTCTAATAATTAGGGGTGATGAGCATTTTTTCATGTTTGTTAGCCATTCAGCTGGTCTTTAGAGAAGGTTCTATTCATGTCTCTTGCCCATTGATATGTGGGATTGTTGGCTTTTTTCCTGTGGATTAATTTGAGTTCTCTATAGATCCTAGTTATCAAGCTTTTGTCTGATTCAAAATATGCAAATATCCCTTCCCATTGTGTAGGTTGTCTATTTGCTTTGGTTGTTGTCTCCTTAGTTGTACAGAAGCTTTTGAGTTTAATTAAGTCCCATTTGTTTATTTTTGATGTTGTTGCAATTGCCATGGCAGTCTTCTTCATGAAGTTTTTCTCCAGGCTGATATCTTCCAGTGTTTTTCCAATGCTTTCTTTGAGAATTTTTATTGTTTCATGCCTTAAATTTAAGTCCTTTATCCATCTTGAATCAATTTTTGTGAGTGAAGAAAGGTGAGGGTCCAGTTTCAGTCTTTTACATGTGGATATCCAGGCCTCCCAGCACCATTTATTGAATAGGGAGTCTTTCCCCAAAGGTATGTTCTTGATTGGTTTATTGAAGATCAGGTGGTTGTAAGATCTACTGTCAAGAGTCATAGGACGGAGTAAAAGAAGACTCTCTGTATTATCTAGTCAATTCTTTTGTAGACGTAAAGTTGGTCAGAGGAAAAAAGTCTGTTAATTAAAATTTAAAAAGTAAAAGTGGTAACCTCTAATATGGATCATTATCCACAAAAAAATTTCTGGAATTTACTCTTGAGAGGGTTCAGATAAGTCACTCACAGTCCACATGATGCTTTAGAATGTATGCTTCAAAAATGCCATAGAATTAGAGTAATCCAGTTCACAAGATACTCATTAAAAAGCCAATGTAGAAGATGCTCAGGTACAGACTGGCATTAAATTATTTCCTTCTGGAGAGTTTAACACATGTGCCCCCCCCCCAAAAAAAAGGCCAAATACTGCAGACTCATGCAGAATTATTAATTTCTACAGATTTTTCAATTAGCATTAACCTCACAAATTTAAAAACCATAACTATGTTGTACCTCCTGGCATTAGACACACACACATTGGTCCTACATGAGTCCACTAATACAGATATTTTTCAATATTTTATTTATAAATTTAGGGGAGATTTTCAACACTTTGAAAAAACTCACAAACAGTATGGCCTGGAAATATAAAAAGAATAATTAATTAAGCATGTCTTGAATGCTCAAAAGTATATGTAAATACTAGTCTAATTTATTTAATTTATTAACTACCATAAAATACGCACAAATCTATTATAAGAAGTTAAACTTTATAAAAACTTACACAAGCACTTACAAATCATACACATTGCCATTCAAAGTCCAGAGCAATGTAACAAACATGAAGATGTAGCATTAAATTATAACTTCATAAAAGTAGCTAAAATACATACTATACTGCAGTATAAGACACAGTTCATAGCTACCTCCTGTTAAAACTACATTGAGCTTAAGTATTACAAATGCTCATTTAAAATGCTACATGACACTAGTCATCTTCCCTTGAACAGTTTGTTTTTAGTAAATTGTGTGATGCAGCAAAAAGTGATTTTTCTTGGATCTCATGTATTTATATTGTGCTTAGGTGCAATACCATACACCTGGAATGGCACCAGGTAACTCATGCAGATGGCTATTAGTGATGCTGGGACTGCTCTCAAGAAACAGAGAAAAGTCATGACATTACAAGATAAAGTTGAATTGCTTGATGTGTACCATAGATTGAACCTGTGATTGCCTGCCATTTCAAGATAAATTAATGTAGAAAAAGGCCCATTATAAAAAATAAAAAGGAAACTTGTGAAGCTGTCTGTGTAGCACTGGCAGCTTGTGTAAAAAACTTTTCACTTCTTGGAAAACACCCTTTGACCTCATCAAAAATGAAGCTTTTGTGAAGATCCAGGATTGCTGTAAGACAGCCATATCTACAGAATCTAATACAGTTTAAGAAAAAGCAGAGTCATTATATGACAGTGTGAGGCAAAAAGAAGGTAAAGAATCTAAAGGCAGAAAATTTAATGCCAGCAAAGGATGGTTTGGCAATTTTAAAAAGAGGTTTGGCTATAACAGCATCAAGATAACAG
Source organism: Perodicticus potto (assembly GCA_963574655.1). Lineage (NCBI taxonomy): Eukaryota > Metazoa > Chordata > Mammalia > Primates > Lorisidae > Perodicticus > Perodicticus potto. Next base: position 28,162 of record CAUYRH010085616.1, read on the forward strand.
AAGCAGCTTCTGCTGGCCAAGAGGAGGTTTCTAGAAGATATTGAGAAAATTATCAAGGAGAAAAGATAACTGGCAGTAAGTAGGTTTTCAACACAGATAAAATCACCGTATTCTGTAAAAAAGGAAAGTGCCACAAAGGACATTTCTAAGTAAGAAAGAAAAGGATTTAAGGCAGAAAGAAATAGGCTAACTCAATGGCTTGTGCAAATGCAGTTGGGTTTATACTTATGACTGCCCTTTATAAAAAGCAGCTGCCCCAAAGCCTTGAAGGGGAAAGATAAACATCAGCTATCAGTCTTTTGGTTGTACCACAAGAAAGCCTTTTTCTGAATTGACCAAATCAATGCTTTGTCCCTGAAGTTAGGAAATACCTTTCTAGTAAGGGACTGCCTTTTAAACTTATATATATATATATATGTTAGACAATGCCCCTATCACCCAGAACCCCATGAGTTTTAAACCTGAAAGTGTTGAAGTGTTCTCCTTGTCCCTAAACACAACATCCCTAATTCAGCCTCCAGATCAGGAGATTATGGAGATCTTTGATGCTCACTACATACCACACTGAAAGCAAAGGATTGTCAGTGCTATGAAAGAAAATGCCGATAGGCAAAGCTACATGAAAGTCTGGAAAGATGACACCATTGTCGTTATAAAAAAAAAAATCTGTGAATGCCATCAAGTCAAAACAATAAATTCCTGATAGAAAAAAACTGTGTCCAGATGCTATGCGTGACTTCCCAGGATTTATAATGGAGTCAATTCAAGGAAGCCATGAAAAAGATTGGTAACATGGTAATAAAGGTAGAGGGGGTGAAGAGTTTCAAGTTAAGGATCTTGGAGAAATTCAAAAGCCAATAGAAACTACACCAGAGGGATGAAAGGAAGACAACTTTGTGGAGATAAGCACTTCCCAGCCAGTGCCAGACAGTGGGGAAAATTAGTAAAACAAGCAACGTCAGGAAACAAATTGACATTAGACAATCTGGCAGGGATTCTGACCGTTTAACACTGCTTTGACTTCTTTTACAACATGGCCCATTGCATGATTAAGACACAGAAACTAGAACAAATGGTGGAAGAAAGACGGGTACCACGTAGAAATATTTTTAGAGAAATGAAAAGTAAAAAAGTGAGACAGAAGTTATGATGTATACCCAAAAGTTTAAACCAAGTGCCTCTGTCTTCTGTTCTATTTCTTCCACTTCTTCTACCTCTGTCATCCCTGAGATAGCAAAAAATTCCTCATCTTTTTTCCCCTCCTCCTCAGCCTATTCAAGGTAAGATGATGAGGAAAACCTTTACAGTGATTGACTCTCACCTAATAAATAAATATGTTTTCTCCTCTTTATGATATTGTAATAATGTTTTCCTTATTTTCTTTATTTTATTGTACAATTGAGTATGTAATACATATAACATGCAAAATATGTGTTAATGGACTGTTTATCTTATCAGTAAGGCATTCAGCCAAAAGTAGGCTATTAGTAGTTAAATTGGGGGAAAGTCAGAAGTTATACACAGATTTTTGGCTGTGTAGGGGGATGGCACACTTAACCACTTCCCCCACCACTTAATAGCAATGCCTTCAATACTCCTAAAGTATTAACTATCTTGAATGGGGCACTAGAAATGATGAATGAAGATTAAAGTCTTAAGATACTTGACATATGAGATCAAAGAAAGTAATAAGGTATTACATAATCAAGTGCCCTTCTCTCGAAAAAGTTTATCAGGAGAACAGAGACTTATAGAAATATAGTATATGTTCACATTCTAATAAATTAGGTGAAATTTTTTGTTTGGTACGTGTATAGGATTTAGCTTTTAGTTTTCCAGAAATATGGATGGTATAGAAAGAAGTTTTGTGTGATGAATTTATCAACCAACAATATATATTGTATTTCTACTCAATGCAAGATACTCAACAAATTACAAGAGATCATAAAAAAGGTGCTAGATAGAGGCCCATTTTTTAGTAATTTAAAATCTAATGGGAAAAATGGTAGTCATTATATAAAAAGAGCACACTGTAATTAGAGAAAAAGGCCTGGGAATTGTTTATACTCTCTGAAATTAATCAGTTGTGTGGCATTGGGAAAATAATTTAATTTATAAGAAAAAGTTTATTCCCTTGTAAGATAAACATAATCACACACACATCTCAAGGTGATTTTTTGAAGATTAAATAAATACATACATGTTATTACTGGTTCATCTTAGGGGTTTAATGCTTGCTTGTTGCATTTGTTGACTGGGGTATTAAAACTTTAAAATTAAATAATACAAGAGTTGAAGAACAACTCAAAGCAGTCATAAAGTTGATGTGATAAACTTGATATGAAAGTGTCCCAAAAGCTTTGAGATAAAGACCACATCATCAAAAGATGGCTTCATCTGGGAATGCTTCCCACTGAAAAAAACAAAAAAAACAATACCTTCTGAATGTTAGAGAATATACATGTGGGATTTAGAAAATAGCAAGAAGAGAGAAAAACATTCCTCATAGGGCAAAAATTTGTGTAAGACCCATGACAAAAGCTTAGGAAGACAAACTTAACTGGAATGAAGATACCATTGTGAACTCTCAATGAGAGTTAAGAGATAATAATCACCACTTTCAGCATTTTAGAGAAATCTAAAGCAGGGAGCATTGACTTGAAATCTACCACTTGAAGTCTTGGTATATATAGCAAATATGCCCCAAATATTGGCTGTTTACAAGAGCAAAAGAATAATAAGGACAGTGAATTACCTAGCTTTCTGAGAGCCATTGGGCAGAGAATCTTAGCTGAGGCAAATTTTATCATGACGGTCCTACTAGTGTAGGGACTTAGTGAGGCCAGTAAAAAATAAAGCTCTGGCACCTGTCCATCTGATCAGAGGTCCTATGAGTCTGTGGACCCAAGCTGTGTTTGCTTCCTGTTCTCAGAGTACACAATTGAGATACACATGTTTATCAGCTAATGAAATATCTCAGGCCCAATGAAGAAGAGTTAAGTCAAAGTTTCTTTTAAAACTACAGCCACTGACCATGATAGTAAATAAGAGAGAATAATTCATCATGGGTATAATTAAAAATGTTAGTGCAACCCACAAAATCTTAAAAGTGGTAGGAGCAATGGCTCCTACATATCCCCATTCATCATAACAGTATGGTTGCTGCAAAAGACAGATGAACCACGGTGATGATAATAAATTATCATTAACTTAAGCAAATAGCAGAAAAGTTGCATGGCATCTTTGTAAGAACAGATCAGTGCTGCTTATGGCACTTGTTAGGCAGCTCTTCATCTACAGCTGGAAGCAGCAATCTTTTTCTGTAAATACTTAGGGTTTGCAGGACATATGGTCTTTGTCACAATTCATTAACTCTGTCATTGTACCAAAAAATCAGCCACAGGAAATATGTAAACTTATATGTATACCAATAAAACTTTATTTACAAGAATACACAATGAGTCAATTTGGCCTATGGGCCATAGTTTGACAAACCCCAATATGGAAAATATGTTTTTCAATCACCATCAGGAAAAATGTTCTTACACACCTGAAAAAGAAGGCAAATCATATTCATTATCTATTCCAGGGTTGTTTTCCCTCTCTTACTCTCCATCAAAAAAAAAAATTATGTTTACTCCTTGTAGAATATCTCAATGGTCTACCAAATTGATGACTTTATTATATCAATGAATTTTTAGAAGTCTACTGATTGTAGACATGAGACAACATCCCCTATAGGGCAAGAAAAAGTTATTTCATCTAGAACCTTCTAAGGTAAACTAAGGTAGATGACAGTCCCTTTTGAATTTTGGAATCAGTGTATGACATTCTTGCTAATACTTCTTCAAATGACTTATCAAGTGACTCTGTAAGTGAGAGAAAGTTCTTCATCAGATTTGGGATAATGTACACATACTCTGATGCTGGGACCATGTGAGTCAGAAACCCAATGATACTAGAGATTTCTATGATAGAGGAGAATGGACTTTTTTGTATGCTTCAATTGAAGTTGGAATGCAGATTTCAAGCAGAAAACTATTCCTCATATAATGAGATCCTGGTATACTTCTTATGCCTCGTGGACACTATGTGCCTAACTCCAGTACACCAAGTTACAGGAACACCAGAGCTATTAATATAAGCTAGATATTTTCTTATCTACCATGACACAAGATCAGATGAGCACAGCAGAATTCTTGTGTGCTATAGATATAGTGTCCTTGGGATCAAACCCAAAGAGGTCCCAAAGACACAAATAAGTTATGTGAAGAGGTGGTGTACATGGACACTTTACCTGTCTCTGTTACACAGTTTTCCCCCTCTAAGCTCATACCAATGGTCTTGTTGATGTTGCCTATTCAATAGAAAGAAAAATATAATCCTTAGCCTAGTTTACAAATCGGTTACCTTGGTATCTGAATGGAAGCCAGAAATTAATACTTTCACATGCAGCTTCATGGAAGATGGCCTTAATGACATAATGAAAATAAGTCTTCCATGTAGTATGAGTTTCAAGCATTATACTTGATCATCTCCTTTTAGAGAAGAAAAATGGTTGAGAAATTAATAAATATACATATATCCTTGAGCAACAGTGAATAGCCTCATTAGATGATTAAGAGAGGAGAAGGAACAAGATTGAGAGATAATAAAGGAGTTACAGTAAAGAGAAATATAGATAGGACTTGAATGTGAATGGACCTGAAGTAGTAAGACTTTTATGTATTGTATCAATGCTCTCAAGAGACCATTCAGTGCAGAGAAGATACTGAACAACTAGATGAATAGATATTTGTCCAGCGAATATCAACCAGCTTCAGTCCTTGGCCATCCCATTGATTAAACAATGAAATCAATGAGCAGAGTATCAAGTAGCAACGACAAAGGTTATACATGAGCACAAAAGCACAGATTCCTCTTTACTGAGGCTTTTAGTATAGATGTGAATGCATGTTTGTTAGCAGCAGATCAGCACTTGGTATCATGTTGTATTCATCAGACCTATCATGAACAGATTAATGATTCGTGTTTACTGCATCTGAAACATATTCTGGAATAATGTTGTTTTGTTTTGCCTTTTCCCGGAACTACTATTATAGATTTACTAATGTTATACACTAAATATTATTGCATTAAACCATGGAAATAATTTCATAGCAAAGGAAATGTGACAATGACCATGTACTCATGAGATTCATTAGTCCTGTCATCTAGTATGTTACCCAAAATTCACACTCTGAATTTTAGAATAAATTGTCAAAGGTTCACCTAAGGTGACAACGTGAAAGAGATACCCTGCCAGGTTGTCGAAATTTCCTCCAAGATGCGGTGTTAACAATAAGTCAGTGATAATTAGATGGTGCTTCATGCCCAGGAGCTAAAACACATGGTGTCAAGAACCATGGAATAGAAGGATAAATGGCTGTTCTCATATATCTCTCTTAGCAATATACTAGGGGAATTTTTATTTTTTTTCCATTCAACATTAGGGTGTAAAGGTAAGTAAAGCTAGTGTCCCTTAATAGAGAAGTAGGAGATGCTACAACCAAAAGAGGCAAAAAGATTTCCATTAAACCCAATGATATGACTGATAGAAAATCATTTTGTACATTCCACGCCAGTAAACTATCAGTTAAAGAAAAGAATTACTGGTATAGGTAGATAAGGTTGATGCTTAATAATGAAAGCAAGGAGAGATATGTCTTGGAATTTGGGAGAAATTCACTGGGACATCTCTTGATGCTCTTGTGCCTGGTAATAATAGCAAAAGGGTAGTTAAAGCCAATATAGTCTGATAAAGGCAAGGTAACCAAATGTTTGTATTCCTTGGAGATGAAAGTATAGCTCACTCCACCAGGAAAATAACATATACCAGAAGAATTGTTCCTGAGGATGAAAGCAATCTATAGGAGTGATTAAGAATGAAGATAATGAAGACCAATTATATCTTCCAGATTAATTGCAACTATGGGTTACCTGGTTCCACCAACTTTATATTTTAAAAGTTTTTTAAATACTTAGGGTAGGCATCTTCATGGAGTCTTCTCCCAGAGGCACAAGCAAATCTAAGAGGCGTGAGTGTTGTACAATCGCAGTTCTTATGATGTCCCATCTCATGTTCCTTTGAGATACCTGGATTCACCTGAAGCTCTGGTTCCTAATACAGAAACACTCTTCTCTGACACTTGAAGAACTTCTCCAAGACATTACTTCACAGAAATCCGACACAATCTGAACTATCAGACATAGAGAAAATGGGTCCAGAACAGTCTTTGACGAAGGATGTAAGTCTATGTGTAAATGTCCATGGCTCCCATTGCTGAGTAAGGTAGCACTTTTCACAGAGCCTCTTAGAAATTCCCCCAAGAAATTGAGCTGCATTTGGTCCCAGTGATAAATTGTGAATTAATGCAAATTTATTGGCTTTTCTCTCTTGCCTTTCTCCATTTTCCATTTTTTTGACTTCCTAAATTAAATTATCTGCATCAAATCTTTGTCTCAAACTCTGCCTTTGCCAAAACTCAATGTAAGTCACACAGTATCTCAAAATATATAATATGCAAGTTAAATACATGCAGTAATATAAACGTATGCATAAATGTAACAAAATCAGTTAAAACACTTTATAAGAATACAGAGTGCACCATCTCTTCTCAGAGCCAAGTCTGGCCTTGAAGTCATTTGTGTCAAAGGAATATGTTAGTCTTCCTCTGATCCTAGCAATAGGAGACATACTAAAATCTTTCCAATCCATAATGAACAAAGACATGATGTAATTAGATATGCAAATCAAGCCAAGAATTGAAGTTCTACATGGAGACGGTTAAAATGGCCTCCATTATTCACGCTGAGAAACTGATCCTGGATAGCACATGGCATTGAAAGAACTTTAATGAGATAAAAGGGCAAATCGTCTGCACAGTGTGACCAACACCACATGCCCCAATATGTTCTTGGAAGAGCTTTCAAGAAAGAATTGAATCTACAAAATTAAACAGTGAAAACTGACTCCTTCTGCTTAAGCAGAAAATAATTTGTTTATATATTTGAAACGCCCTCACATTTAAAGGTATATGTAAATACATGGCTTATTAAGCTTCAGGAATTGCTTTAGAAGATTTCGCATGTGCACACTAACTGAAATAATACGTGAAAGGCTAAGTAAGTGTTTCTACACAATGTGAAAGGCCCCATAATTTTAAATTTCTATTTTCTATCCATATCCATAACCAGGGTCATGGTAAAAGCCTGAAAGCTCTTCAGTTTTTAAATCTCAACATTTTAAATTAATAACAAATAGCTCCCAATAAATTGAATGATAAACATATATTACTTATTAAAATAGAAATTAAATAATAATAGAAATGAAAAATTTTTTAAAGTCAGAAGGGATGATTTAAATAGGGGAAATTTTCAAGTTGTTTTGGTCCAATTTTATATGGAATTTACTTAACATTTTACCTTACCTCCCCTTTCTCATTCTGGTTTCTTTCTTTTAATTCTCTTTTCTAAACCATGATATTAAAAAACAATAATCTGCGCTACTACATTTTTAAGTTACTTTAAGTTTTTTTTTTAATTATTATTGCCATTTGGCTCTAAGAACTTTCATTCGGGGCCTGCCGGATAGAGTATGGTGGGGTGGAAAATGAATTTAGATGAATAACTTTACTCAGATGTAAATGCAATAGTAAAAAGGCAAAGGGAAAAAATGAAAAAAAAAAAAAAAAAAAAAAGTGAAAAATATGCCTTTCCTGGGCTAGTCTTTGTTTTAACTTATACCAATTTATAAAATCAGATTAAAAAACTTTGAGTAAAAAAATAGCTATACAAAGTTTAAAAAAATTTTAAA